>SNQJ01S0050207.1:37164-56473 GCA_010110895.2 Picea sitchensis
ATTTTGAGTACCTGGTGAAATGGAAAAATCACCCAGGGGAGGATGCCAGCTGGGAAATAGAGGCAGTGATTCAGAAGCATGGGCACACCATGCAGGAGCTCATGGACAGGGGCCCATGAAACCTTTTGAGCCGAGGAGTATGATGCAGGAGCATCCACACTTCATCAAACGAACCAGCGCGAGGAGAAAGAAGAGACAGCTGGACAAGCCAGCAAACTTCAAATTTTGAATTCTACCTTGGTATTGTTGCGCCGTCGTTTAACTAAAGGCATTCAAAGCTGAGCGCACTTGTATTGTATTATATATAGGAAGGCATTTAATGGTTTTAATGCTGTTAGATAGAAATTAGTTGTAGATTAGACAGTTTTACTTCCAGGAGGGAAAACGAATATAGGAACCCTCCTTGTATAATTGAGATTATTATTCAGCATTTGATAGAGGAGCAGGGGGAGAGCAACTCAGAGAACTGGTGAAGAACTCCCATGTACAGATATTGAATTAATAGTAAAGCTTTGATTCAATTTCATGGCGGTGATTATTCTCTGTGTGTTGTTGATATTATGCTGTTGCATATTTGCTTCTTGTTCTGCCTATTGTCTATATGCTGCATATGTGATTGCATGGCATGTTCGAAATCTGAGGGAATGAGAGAATAAGTCTTAATTGTTTCTCTTTCTAAGCCAGGAGATTCCTGCATAGAGTGCAGTGGAATTCCTCCGCATAGAGTGCGTTGAGGTGGTTGGACAGTTAACTCTCATTCTCATTTGCCCAGAAGTCGTGTGGGTTTATTCAGACCGTGCAGGTGAAGTGCAGGTTGAATTGAAGACTCAGAGGCAAGCCTGGGAGGAGGAGAATAGGGAAACCCTGATTCAATTTCATGGACGTGTTTATTTTCTGTGTGTTGCTGGCATTGTGTCTTTGCATATTTGCTTCCTGTTACCTACTTCTTTCATATGCCACGTATGTGATCTTATGGAAGAATTGAGTTCAGAGTGGTTCCGAGTGAAAGTTGGTGAAGCTCAGGAGGGATAGTTCCTCGTACATACCATGGGAACAAACCTGGGTGATATTTGAAACAAAAGAAGCTTCGGAGCAGGGAAGGTTTCCAAGGCGGGGAATCATCGGCTGGAAATTGCCGAAAGAAATCGTGAAGTCCCGAGGATCATTGGATCGTGGAAGAGTTGCACGGGAGATAACCCGTAAGCACAGGCGAGGGGGATAAAAGTCCATCGGGCTTCGGTGGTTCGGCGTTCGGGGGTTGGCGAGGTAAGAGTTTTACACCTCGTGAAATCGTGAGTTGCGATTTCCCGATTTGACGGGAGCCGTCGATATTCAGAGAGACACGTGGCCTCAGATCCCAGGAGGTCGAGATTCAGCATTCGGAGTTTGGCGAGGCAAGAGGTTATACCTTGCGAAATCGTGAGTCGCGATTTCCTGAATTTATCGGGGCCGTTGATCGTGACAAGGACAGGTGGCACAAATCCAGAGAATCGGGGTTTCGGGATTCGGGGTTTCCCAATGCAAAGAACTCGCAACAGTTGAAATCGCGATCCCGCGATCCCCGATCGCCCGAGTGAAGGAGGCGACGTAGCTGAGTGGGACCTCCAGAGAAGGCGGGAGACAGGTGTCAAGGCGTTAGGCCTCACCATGAGGTGTCGACAGGTGGCATCGTAAAATCGGGGTTCGGGGTTTTACGATGCAAAAGAATTGTGACCGGTGAAATCGCGACCTGCGATTCCTCGATATAATCCCAACCGTCGGTTGGTGGGACACGCGTCAAAGGATCCCTTGGAGTCGGGGTTCGGGGAATCAGGATTCGGAGAATCAGGGTTCTCGACGTCAAGGAATTCTTGCATCACGGATTTGCGATCCGCGAAATCCCGAAGGGGACGTGGAAGCATGGGACCTGAAGACTCTAGTGGAGTACAGGTGGTGATTTACCGAAGTTCGAAGGTGGGAATTCCCAGTGTGCACGTGCTACCGGAGTTCGGGACTTTGTGGTGTCAAGGATTCGTAACATCACCATTCCCGATTTCCCGATAGGAAAATCCCCGATGCGCGAAAGCGTTGACTGTTGACGCTCGGGGTTCGGGGTTTGGAGCTGTAAGGGAACGGTGTTCCCGTGAACCGCGAATTTCCGAGTCGCGATATCCCGATTTTCGAAAGAGGGGGAATTGTCGAAGGAGTTATCGTGGGTGACCTGTGACTCCCAAGGGGTGTTGGAAGAGCTTAGACTCTTCGGGCCGGTGATCGAAGGAGATCCTAGTGGGAGCGGCTTGCTCGGTGAGGAGCAGGTGACGTCAACTATGTACAGATCTATCATACTTAGAAGAATCCATAGTAGTAAAATCTGTTTACTATTTCTGCACAGGCAAGCAAGGCGTTTAGTCTTATGTCTTCTCGGAAGAATATTAGATAGGCTCCTGGGCGAATGCTCAGGCAGAAACTAGTAAATCTTTCAATAGGTTGCAGTAGTGGAAACTGTGCCTTTAAACAACCCGAGAATACTGATACGGCCTTGAGTGTGTCGCATGAGTGGAACTGTGCCTTTAAACAACCCGAGACTCTTGATACGGCACTGGATTCTTTATTATACAAATATTCACACACATAGAGAAAACAAAGAGCGAATAGCTATATCAGATCTAAGAGAGTCTCATATCATACCCGGGTTGGAAGGAAGGTCATGGTTCTGATACCATTTGTAAAACTGCTTCTCTGATAAGCGGGATGGTCACCCCTCTTTCTAATGGGCCTGTATATTTTTACTGTTATCCAAATTTCTTTGTATATACCTTTGATGAGAATATTTCAAATATATTGAAATTACACATAAGAACAACTGGATTTGACATGTGTCCCACTAGGACAAATATAACTATCCAAGCTAGAGGATGTTGTAGACATACCAATACTATGTTTCCTGCCGTCTTACATACTCCTAGCAAAGAATCTCAGTCAAGCACATTGGTCATAACAGATCAATTAAACCAAAAGATGGAGCATTGTACAATAAATTGGGAAAACCTATCTTTTCCAACTGATTGGTTCATTGACACCCCGAGGGCACCAATACCGAGATCTATTACTTCTGCCCAGATAAAAGAAACTACTATCTCTGCAGTCATTTCTTTTCCCCAAAGAAACCTTTCTAGATCCTCTTCTTTAACAAAGGCTAATTCTACATTCCCTTCTTCATCTTTTTGTTTACATGCCTCTTTGCAATCCCTAGCAAACCAAGTGGGAAAAATTCCTTTTGCAGTAAAATGTTTTGATTGTGGAGATTTAATTACCCTATCTACTCTCTCTTCATTTGAAGAAAATAAAAGAGTACAATTTGAGCATGCAAATCATAATCCAAGGACGAATATACCTCCACCAATCTCTACTGCTAAGGCTCAGTGCCCCCATCCTCAATGTTCTGATATTCCTTTCCCACATGATTCCCACGTCCTGGTTATCCAAGATAATCATTGTACAAAAATCAATCAAACAAAAGAAGCCTATGTCCCTAAGGATATACGAAGACCATCTGCTCCAGAAATCAAAAAAAATATCCTTCTGTCTAAAGGATGCACCAAAGATTCTGTAAAAACATAATGGATGAAAGAAATGTTAAATTGGGACTTATTCTCGCATCCAAATGCAAAAGAATTTGCCAAGAAGACTCCAGATCAAGAAAACATTAGATTGGCAGAAAAATGGAAATATTCTATGGACAAAGAAACTATTTTCATATCTTTCTATGAATGGTATAAAATAACTCATCAAAACCATTCATGGGATTTAGTCCCTTAGAAGTCCAGCCTTATGTGTTGCCCAGTACACAATATTTCCATTTCTGATCTAGGAAGAGAGATCAATAAGATCAAGAAAACAATGGAAAATATTTCTGATCAGAAGAAATAAGAAAAGGAAGAAAGTCATCAAGTTAAGCATCAGAAATATCATGTCTTGATTGAATTGAAAATTCAAGATTTGCATTTTAAATTGAAAACATTGATAGATACTGGATCAGATTTGAATATGCTAAATAAGCATGTTATCCCTGTATATTTATGGGAAAAGACTCAAGATATGGTTGTAGGGCTAGGAAATATTCCAAAAGAGATCTCATTCCATATCCCAGAAGCAATCCTTTGTTTTCGAGACTATTGCTTAAAAATGAAATTCCTCTTAGAAGATATCCATGTTGCCTGTATCCTTGGCACCCCATTTCTTGCAGCTGTATCGCCTCATGGCTCTACCATGATAACTCCACAAAGGCAAGGATACTTCATCACAATTCCCTCCTCACAAGGAAAAATAAAAATCAAACTTCCTTTTGTATCCACTCCAAGAATCTCATATGTTGTCCAGCTAAACCTAAGGAAGAATGAAAAAATAAAAGAATTGAAACAGTTTCAAGCCGATGTCAGGATTAGAGATCAACTGAAAAAGAAAGATATTCAAGAAAAAATTCTCTTGATAAAAGAAGAATTTCTCAGCTCAGTCTGCTCAGAAAATCTGACTGCCTTTTGGAGACAAAAGAAACATGAAGTTTCCCTCCCCTATAAAGAAGATTATCAAGGGAAACCATGCAAAAGTAGAGCTATACCAATGAATGATGAATATCAAAATCTATGTGCAGAAGAAATTGAAGGTTTACTCAACAAAGAACTTATTAGAAAATCTACTAGTCCCTGGAATTGTTATGGGTTGTATGTCAATAAACACTTTGAGCAAATTAGAGGAATTCCCAGACTAGTAGTGAACTACAAGCCTTTAAATAAAGTATTAGCTGATGATACATATCCTATTCCAAATAAAAGCAGTCTAGTTACTAGAATTGCAGGGGCAAATATTTTTTCAAAGTTTGATTTAAAACAGGATTCTAGCAAGTGGCAATTAATGAAAAGGATAAATTCAAAACTACTTTTAATGTTCCTGCTAGACACTATGAATGGAATGTTATGCCATTTGGATTAAAGAATGCTCCTGCAAAATTACAAAGGGTTATGGACGATACTCTAAAGCCATACTTTGATTGGCTTATTGTTTATATAGATGATATCTTGGTTTTTTCTTCATCCATAGATCAACACTTTAATCGCCTGAAAAAGATTTTGCAAGTGATCAAGCAAGCTGGCCTAGTCCTGTCAAAGAAAAAGATTGAGTTTTTTCAGACTCAAATAAAGTTTCTCGGTCATACTATTGATAATGGCCAAATTACTCTGCAAACTCATGCTGTGGAATTTGCAGATAAGTTTCCTGACAAGATTCTTGACAAAACTCAGCTACAAAGATTTTTGGGAAGCCTAAATTATATAAGCCATTTTTATAAAAAAATGTGCACAGGATAGAAAGATTCTAAATGATAGGCTAAAGAAAGACCCAAGTCCTTGGACAGAAGCTCATACCCAAGATGTGAAAAATATTAAAGCAAAAACCAAGAATCATCCAATCTTGCACATCTCTGATGATGATCTCCCTAAGATAGTGGAAACATATGCAAGTAACATTGGGTGGGGAGCAGTACTAAAGCAAGTAAGGGATAAAGGAAAAGAAGACATTATTCAATTTTCCTCTTGGTTATGGCAAGCAACAGAAAAGAATTATTCTACTTTAGACAAAGAAATTAAAGCTGCTTTGAATGCCATACATAAATTTGAAATTTATTTGATCTATAAAAACATTCTTCTAAGGACTGATGCTGCAGCAATAAACAAAGTTCTTAACAAAGATTTGAAAAACCCTGGAGATTCTAAGTTTGCAAGATGGCAGGCTTTATTTAGTAATTTTGATTTCTCTATTGAACATATCAAAGGAGCAAGCAACTCTATTCCAGATTTCTTGAGCAGGGAACATTTGCAGAATCTTTGTTTATTGATATCAATACAGCTAAAAAATGGTATAGAAAGAACAGTGGATATTCCTGATTCTCTAAGATGGGAATCTTATTCGGTAGATTGGGTACCACGATGGGAATTAAGAAGCACTGAAGTTCTTTCTCAAACAACTCAGGTCCCATATTCAAGTGTAGTCCCTGAAGTCAGAAGCAGGAGAATATCAAATGTCTTGGTCCCCATAGTTTCTCAAATAAATGAAAAAGAAGTACAAGCACAAAATGCTCTGACAAATCTTTTCCATGATATGATCCAAATCTGGGATATAAGAGATGACCAAGATAATAACCAAAAGTATTTTTGTCTGAATCGACCGTGGTTATTATCTGATTGGCCTGAAAGAAATCCTGATATTATTTTTCCAGAAACAAGTCTAAATTATCATGAATACCGGAAACTATGGTGGGAATTTGCCAAACAAGAAGATTGCATCATACTAGTTAAATTTGGGAGTGTAAATTCTTCGACTGCAGGCATGCCTCCTATTTGGATTGCAAATTGGTGGCACGATTTTGGTCTAAACAAAGGAGAAATAGATCCTGATATTTTAAGATCATTCACACCTCTTGATACTGTCCGAAATCTTTTCCAACGAGGTCTGCATGATGGTGAAATATTACGTCTTTTCATCCTGAATCATTTTCAATGGGCAATCAAAAGAAAAACTATTCTTCAGATGATAAATGGACTACCTTTCATAGCCCGAAAGATCTATACAAAGAGTTGGGATACTTTACATTATCCTGAAAGATTTTCCAGTTTCATTGAAAATGATTAAACCAAAAAAAATTTAATTGGTTTCCGTGGGTTTACATGACAAACTCGACCGTGTAAATTTCATGTCTTAATGGACGATAGTGGAGCCATTTGGGTTCCATGGGTTTCTTTCATTAAACTCCACTTTGTATATAGTGTGGTCATGTCAAATAAAGAGAATCTTGGAAACTCGAAGCACTTCTTCGACATTTGGTGGGATTTGACCCACATTTCCAAAGATGCTCTACTGATCAGCATGTGATACTTTAATTTATGTCATATATAAGTGTCCTCTGCTGAGATATTCTTGCATGATTACTCCGACAGATCTACTATTCCCGTTTTCTTTCGGTGCATTTCAATTAAATATATCTGCCAAATCTTAAAAGTAGGATTTGATGGCCGACATGTGGACCACAAGTCTCTTCGAGTCTTATCTTCATGATGACTCCTCCTTCAAAATCTTGTATAAAAGAAGGATGAAGGCTCATTGTTTGGTATTAGGAGTTTGAGAGTTTTAGCAGTCTGAGTCTCTAAGCTTCCCTTCTGTCTGAAGCTTCGTGTCTTTCCAGAGTCTGTAAGTCAATAGAGAGAAGATGAGTCTACTCTAAGTCTGTGCATCTGGCACATATTGTAATACCCGAGTGATTTGCTCTGATGAATATAATATCAAAAGTCTTCTGCATATGTGTTTAAATCTCAGAAGTTTCTCTGTTGGTCTCATATTATGCACTCATTGTGATCTCGCTTATTTGCCTATATCTGCAATTGATGTTCCTTGGTACCCACTGATATAGTTCGTTCATCAAGATAATAAGGTTCGTTGGTAGTTTGGTGTAACACGTATGTCGAGCACTGGTAGTAAGTCCCACTAAGGCAGGTGGCCGCGAAAGGGCAATGGTAGGTGCAAAGATTCGTGGAAAACCAGCTATAGGGTTTAGATAAAACTGCAAAAGCTTGATGTACTTCAGGTGGTGGGGTTCATAGTTTGGTCAAAGTAAAGCGGTTAACCCGACGACATTGGTCCTGTCAAGAGTAGCAGAGACTAGAAGACCAGATGGCGAGAGGAGATAGTGCATGAGACAGAGCGCACCAGTCAAGCTTCATACTCTGACAGAAGAGGCCATTGGCAAAGATGTTTTGGTGGGGTTCATAGTTTCGTCGGAGTAAAGTGGTTAACCCGACGATATTGGTCCTGTCAAGAGTAGTAGAGACTAGAAGACCAGATGGCGAGAGGAGATAGTGCATGAGATAGAGCGCACCATTCAAGATTCGTACTCTGACAGAGGAGGCCACTGACAAAGTTGTTTTAGCAGTTTAAGGAAAAATAAAAATCAAACTTCCTTTTGTTTCCACTCTAAGGGTCTCAGATGTTGTCCAGCTAAACCTAAGGAAGAATGAAAAAATAAAAGAATTGAAACAATTTCAAGCCGAGGTCAGGATTAGAGATCAACTGAAAAAGAAAGATATTCAAGAAAAAATTCTCTTGATAAAAGAATAATTTATCAGCTCAGTCTGCTCAGAAAACCCGACTGCCTTTTGGAGACAAAAGAAACATGAAGTTTCCCTCCCCTATAAAGAAGATTATCAAGGGAAACCATGCAAAATTAGAGCTATACCAATGAATGTTGAATATCAAAAGCTATGTGAAGAAGAAATTGAAGGTTTACTCAACAAAGAACTTATTAGAAAATCTACTAGTCCCTGGAACTGTTATGGGTTTTATGTCAATAGACACTCTAAGCAAATTAAAGGAATTCCCAGACTAGTAGTGAACTACAATCCTTTAAATAAAGTATTAGCTGATGATACTTATCGTATTCCAAATAAAAGGAGTCTGGTTACTAGAATTGCAGGGGCAAAGATTTTTTCAAAGTTTGATTTAAAATCAGGATTCTGGCAAGTGGCAATTAATGAAAAGGATAAATTCAAAACTTCTTTTAATGTTCCTGTTGGACACTATGAATGGAATGTAATAACATTTGGATTAAAGAATGCTCCTGCAAAATTTCAAAGGGTTATGGATGATACTCTAAAGCCATACTTTGATTGGCTTATTGTTTATATAGATGATATCTTGGTTTTTTCTTCATCCATAGATCAACACTTTAAACATCTGAAAAATCTTCTGCAAGTGATCAAGCAAGTTGGCCTAGTCCTGTCAAAGAAAAAGATTGAGCTTTTTCAGACAAAAATAAAGTTTCTCGGTCATACTATTGATAATGGCCAAATTACTCTGCAAACTCATGCTGTGGAATTTGCAGATAAGTTTCCTAAAAAGATTCTTGACAAAACTCAGCTACAAAGATTTTTGGGAAGCCTAAATTATATATTATAAAAAATGTGCATAGGCTAGAAATCTTCTAAATGATAGGCTAAAGAAAGAGACAAGTCCTTGGACAGAAGCTCATACCCAAGCTGTGAAAAATATTAAAGCAAAAACCAAGAATCTTACAATCTTGCACATCTCTGATGATGATCTCCCTAAGATAGTGGAAACAGATGCAAGTAACATTGGGTGGGGAGCAGTACTAAAGCAAGTAAGGGATAAAGGAAAAGAAGAGATTATTCAATTTTCCTCTGGGTTATGGCAAGCAGTAGAAAATAATTATTCTGCTTTAGACAAAGAAATTAAAGCTTCTTTGAATGCCCTACATAAATTTGAAATTTATTTGATCTATAAAAAAATTCTTCTAAGGACTGATGCTGCAGCAATGAACAAAATTCTTAACAAAGATTTGAAAAACCCTGGAGATTCTAAGTTTGCAAGATGGAAGGATTTATTTAGTAATTTTGATTTCTCTATTGAACATATCAAAGGAGCAAGCAACTCTATTCCAGATTTCTTGAGCAGGGAACATTTAAAGAATCTTTGTTTATTGATCTCAATACAGCTAAGAAATGGTATAGAAAGAACAATGGATATTCCTGATTCTCTAAGGTGGGAATCTTATTCAGTAGATTGGGTACCACGATGGGAATTAAGAAGCACTGAAGTTCTTTCTCAAACAACTCAGGTCCCATATTCAAGTTTAGTCCCTGAAGTCAGAAGCAGGAGAATATCAAATGTCTTGGTCCCCATAGTTTCTCAAATAAATGAAAAAGCAGTACAAGCACATAATGCTCTGACAAATCTTTTCCATGATATGATCCAAATCTGGGATATAAGAGATGACCAAGATAATAACCAAAAGTATTTTTGTATGAATCGACCGCGGTTATTATCTCATTGGCCTGAAAGAAATCCTGATATTATTTTTCCAGAAACAAGTCTAAATTATCATGAATACCAGAAACTATGGTGGGAATTTGCCAAACAAGAAGATTGCATCATACTAGTTAAATTTGGGAGTGTAAATTCTGCGACTGCAGGCAGACCTTCTATTTGGATTGCAAATTGGTGGCATGATTTTGGTCTAAACAAAGGAGCAATAGATCCTGATATTTTAAGATCATTCACACCTCTTGATATTGTCCGAAATCTTTTCCAATGAGGCCCGAATGATGGTGAAATCTTACGTCTTTTCATCCTGAATCATTTTCAATGGGAAATCAAAAGCAAAACTATTCTTCAGATAATAAATGGACTACCTTTCATAGCCCGAAAGATCTATACACAGAGTTGGGATACTTTACATTATCCTGAAATATTTTCCAGTTTCATTGAAAATGATTAAAACAAAAAAAAATTAATTGG
Source organism: Picea sitchensis (assembly GCA_010110895.2). Classification (NCBI taxonomy): domain Eukaryota; kingdom Viridiplantae; phylum Streptophyta; class Pinopsida; order Pinales; family Pinaceae; genus Picea; species Picea sitchensis. Next base: position 47,503 of record SNQJ01S0050207.1, read on the forward strand.
TTTCCATGGGTTTACATGACAAACTCCACCAGGTAAATTTCATGTCTTAATGGCCGAAAGTGGAGCCATTTGGGTTTCGTGGGTTGATTTCATTAAACTCCACTTTTTTATATAGTGTGGTCATGTCAAATAAAGAGAATCTTGGAAACTCGAAGCACTTCTTCGACTTTTGGTGGGATTTGACCCACATTTCCAAAGATGCTCTACTGATCAGCATGTGATACTTTACTTTATGTCATATATAAGTGTCCTCTGCTCAGATATTCTTGCATGATTACTCCGACAGATCTACTGTTCCAGTTTTCTTTAGGTGGATTTGAAATAAAGATATGATTTGGTCAGAAATTCCTGTGTGAATATATCTGCCAAATCTTAAAAGTAGGATTTGATGGTCGACATGTGGAGCACAAGTCTCTTCGAGTCTTAGCTTCATGATGACTCCTCCTTCAAAATCTTGTATAAAAGAAGGATGAAGGCTCATTGTTTGGTATTAGGAGTTTGAGAGTTTTAGGAGTCCGAGTCTCTAAGCTTCCCTTCTTTCTGAATCTTCGTGTCTTTCCATAGTCTTTAAGTCAGTAGAGCGAAGAGAAGTCTGCTCTAAGTCTGTGCATCTGACATATATTGTAATACCCGCGTGATTTTCTCTGATGAATATAATATCAAAAGTCTTCCGCATATGTGTTTAAATCTCCGAAGTTTCTCTGTTTGTCTCATATTATGCACTCATTGTGATCTCACTTATTTGCCTATATCTACAATTGATGTTCTTTGGTACCCACTGATATAGTTCGCTCATCCAGATAATAAGGTTTGCTGGTAGTTTGGTGTAACACGTATGCCGAGCACTGGTAGTAAGTCCCGCTAAGGCAGGTGGCCACGAAAGGGCAGTGGTAGGTGCAAAGATTCGTGGAAAACCAGCTATAAGGTTCACATAAAACTGCAAAATCCTGATGGACTTCGGGTGGTGGGGTTCATAGTTTGGTCGGAGTAAAGAGGTTAACCCGATGACATTGGTCCTGTCAAGAGTAGCAGAGACTAGAAGACCAGATGGCGAGAGGAGATAGTGCATGAGACAGAGCGCACCAGTCAAGCTTCATACTCTGACAGAGGACGCCACTGACAAAGTTGTTTTAGCAGTTATACAAATGGTATCAGAGCATTGAGGATGGGGGCACTAATCCTTAGAAGTAGAGATTGGTGGAGGTATATTCGTCCTTGGATTATGATTTGCATGCTCAAATTGTACTCTTTCATTTTCTTCAAATGCAGAGAGAGTATATAGGGTAATTAAATCTCCACAATCAAAACACTTTAATGCAAAAGGAATTTTTCCCACTTGGTTTGCTAGGGATTGCAAAGAGGCATGTAAACAAAAAGATGAAGAAGGGAATGTAGAAGTAGGCTTTTTACAAGAAGAGGATCTAGAAAGGTTTCTAGATCCTTTCCCACATGATTCCCACATCCTGGTTATCCAAGATAATCATTGTACAGAAATCAATCAAAGAAAAGAAGCCTACGTCCCTAAGGATATACGAAGACCATCTGCTCCAGAAATTAAAAAATTTATCCTTCTGTCTAAAGGATGCACCAAAGATTCTGTAAAAACAGAATGGATGAAAGAATGTTTCGTGATTGATTTCTAACTGGACCTTAACATAATATTTTTGATATTTAACAGGCATGATTTTCATACCTGTCATCCCTTGCATTTCTATTGTTTTCTGTTCTTGGACGTTTGATTCAAAGGGGGCATCTTCAAGGGGAGGAGGGATATAATCCATCCTTTCTTTTAATGTCTTTATTTCTTGTCTGGCCCATGAATCAATTTTAAAGTTGAATTCTGTATCTCCTTCCATCCTTTTGATCTTTTCTTTTAATTCACTGACTTCCTTTTTTAGAGAGAAGACCTCTTTAGCCAAGTCTGTGATAGAGGTATTATGTAACCTTGACTCTCTATTAAACTTGATATATGTCTTTGTATTTTTATCAAAGGAAGTGTCAATAAACAAAGGATGTCGTTTTGGAATTCCAGAATGCTTACCCTTTTGTTCTATTTTGACAGCGTTAATAAATGTATCAAGAAGAGAATTTTTCATGTCTCCTTTAGGGAGATTTTTGATTTGGGCGAGCATCTGTGCCTCTTGGTCGCCTGTATTCTGGAACATATAGACTTTCAATTTTTGTTGTATTTCTGGTTCAGATTCAGAATCAGAAGTATCAGAACTACTATTGCATGAACAGAAGTTAGGATTTTTACAATTACAATATTGGTTCATCAGAATTTCCTTTTCTGAGCTATATTCAAACTGAGATGCACTGCTAGAAGTAGAACAACACCCTTCTTCAAGAATATGAACTTCTTCTCTTTTGATGAATGGATTGTGAGGACATGTATTAGTGTCATGGTCGTTTGCTCCACATCTATTGTAGTGAGTCCCTGTAACTATGTGTTTCTTCTCGTGAGCCTCTCTTGCCTTTTGTTCTGAAAATTTCCCTTTGGATTTTCTAGAGGCTACATTATCTAGACAATTATGGGCATAATGTCCATGCTTTCCACATATCCAACACACCACTCTTTGTCTTGCTTCATGTGAATGGGTTTTGAGCTTAATGTCTTTGGGCTCATAATAGTGAGTTTTGGGTGGATATTTATATTTGGCTTTGTATTTTATACCCTTTTCTCCCCTTAATTCTTTAGGCTTCTTTTTTCTTCTCTTAACTGGATCTGTGAGGTATAAGCCGTATTGCTCACAGATAGATTTTTGGTCAGGAAGATATGTGGATTTTGACACAGAATTTTGCACTTTCATACTGGTGCATAGTCTGATCAGGGCTTTGGTTGTTAAGGAGTAAATTTCTCCCCAAGTATACATTTCATAAGGAAGTTTTAATACTTCCTCCATTTTTAGGTATTCTACAAACTTACTTGGTAGGGCTGCCAAGTAGACTTGTTTCCATAATAGATTTTCACATTCTTTGACTTCAAAGATTCTTTGTGTCCATTTTTTATGAAATCGCTGATACTCAGACATTTTCCCGCATTTCATATTCATGAGAATGATCTCATGTTTTTCTGCAATTTCATTCTCTGTTCCACACCAATGTTCTAGTATAACAATGGTAAGAGCACCAATCATATTGTTTACTGCAGTTCCATCAGTATGGTATACAATATCTCCTTCTTCATCTTTGAGGATTTATGCTTCCATTTTTATGATCATCAAAGGAGAAGAGATGACTTCCCATCATTTTCTAAGAGTTCCTGTGATGTTTTACATGCTTCTACTTCTGTTTTTCCCTTCATACACATGATTTTGTATAAAACATACATCTTGTCAATTAATTGTTGACGAGAGAATAGAGTCCTTGGGGAAGGATTAGAGAAGAAACATAGAAAGAAAGAGCAAGTTTAGTATCCATATGAGATTTTTGGCACTAATTAAACAAGCACACCATTCGATCAATCGAAAGAGAAATTCATCACTCAATTGAGGATATAACTCACAAGTGCGAATTTCAAAGATCAATCGAGTGAGGAAAAAATCAAGCGACCGAGCATACAAGAAACACCTCAATGAAACAGGAATACCATCAACCATGTAAGCATGGCCTCGGAAGAATAAATATTAATCAAGTCGACAAAAAAGTAGAACTTGGCATGGTCGGGCACTTCCACTGGTGGATTTTGACAGACCGGATAAAGCAAACCAACCAAACATCACAAGTAAGCATTGACCAAGCAAAACCGACACAGTTACCATGGACAAACTCAAAGTTAGCATGTGTTGTAAGGCCCAGGATGACATCAACATGATACGACACCATTTTTCATACGTTATCCCATACACCATTTTTCATACATTATCCCATGTTTTATAAAATGACAAACCCTTTGGGAAAAGCAAGGCGAGGCTAGAAAAAAAATACGCAAGATTATATATCACATAGGTAACACTAACAATACAAAAAATAAGTTTAATATTGTGTAGCGTGTAAATAGAGAGTTCGATTCACACCTCCACAACGTCCATAAGAATCATTTACGAACTTAAGATCTATGAAGATTAGGTTATGTGTGAGAAATCTCTCCATCCCATCAACTATCTTCATAGACACGAACATATCTCCATTATAAGGAAACCAAAAGAACAAACAAAAATCATCCGCCAAGTAGTTAAGTTCCCAAAAGTAGGTTATACTCATGAAAAATGCCGCAGAGGATGATCTGCAGGTGCGCTCTCGCTCCCTAAGGGTAAAGTTAACCAACCATCTTGTTTACGAATTTCATGAGAATCTTCTTAGCATTGTGTAAAGAAAGGAATTTCCCTCTTGGGAACCATTGGCTCAATATTAAGGATAGAGGGACATTCAAAAATTATCCCTAACATGTAGTTGCATCACTAGGCNCGAGGCTAGAAAAAAAATACGCAAGATTATATATCACATAGGTAACACTAACAATACAAAAAATAAGTTTAATATTGTGTAGCGTGTAAATAGAGAGTTCGATTCACACCTCCACAACGTCCATAAGAATCATTTACGAACTTAAGATCTATGAAGATTAGGTTATGTGTGAGAAATCTCTCCATCCCATCAACTATCTTCATAGACACGAACATATCTCCATTATAAGGAAACCAAAAGAACAAACAAAAATCATCCGCCAAGTAGTTAAGTTCCCAAAAGTAGGTTATACTCATGAAAAATGCCGCAGAGGATGATCTGCAGGTGCGCTCTCGCTCCCTAAGGGTAAAGTTAACCAACCATCTTGTTTACGAATTTCATGAGAATCTTCTTAGCATTGTGTAAAGAAAGGAATTTCCCTCTTGGGAACCATTGGCTCAATATTAAGGATAGAGGGACATTCAAAAATTATCCCTAACATGTAGTTGCATCACTAGGCCAGCCTGAAGTAGAAGCTTGAGGAAGGATATCCAAGGAGCTGGTCATGGATACCCTACAATGGAGAATGGTGGCGGCTAAGTGGAATATGTTGGAGAGTCTTCAATCTAGCCTAGACCCAAATTATTCCATGGTTGAGTACAATTCCATGGTAGAGGAAAACCATGGATGTAGATAAAAGAAAATAAATGTAACAATTGCACATGATTTGGGGTCCCCTGAGAAGATTAATACATTTTTAGTAAATCAAAATCATTGCATTGCATGCTCTATGTGGGCCAATGCTACATGAAAGAGTTTGAAGAGTCTAATTGAATAAAATCTAAACTAAGGTTCAATGGGATGAGGAGAGTACTCCTCAAAATGACAACATGCCAAATTTGAGAGTAAAAAAACTTAACAACTAAAAAGCTAGAGCACTTAAAATAACAAAGAGGGTAGCAAGAATATGGTAAGAAGTTTCAATTTTCAAAAGACTACCTTACTTTCATATAGAAATGGATATAAATCATCATAAGGAGATTAACTTAAAGTACACAGTATAATTTTTTTTTCTTTTTCCACATTCCCCTCTTTCTCGAGACAAGAAAGGAATTGAAGAGGGAAGAGAAGTTGTAGGGGATAGTCAACTCTATCCACTAGACCAGCCAATTGATTAACCAAGTCAACTGAAGTGGTCGGTTGGGAAGTTAGTTGAATAGATAGTTAGAGTCGATAGTAATTGAATAGTGAGAAAATAACATATATATATATATATATATATATATATATATATAACCTTCGATCCAATGAATAAGCCAATGATGATCCCAAAGGAGGGAGAAGGAGGAACCAAAATAGGATATTGGGGGAAGGAAAAATTGGACAACTATTCCATTAGGGAAAATTATTATACAAAGGAAAACCCAAAACATCGGGAAGAGATCCACAAAGATTATTATCTCATTCCATTCTCGTGGCTTGACCAGTAAAAATGGAGAAAACCCAAAAATCCATGGTTTCCCGGTAGAACCTCATTTCAACATATGTGTGTGTGTGTGTATGTGTAATGGAATGTAAAAGATGAAGTGATTGTTCTAAGGAGTATAATAAAAATCTTTGATGCTTCTCTCACCTCGTATGTATGTCTATCTATATGACTGTGTGCTCTTCTATATAATATTATTGTATGTGTTTCTCTATGTAAGCATGTACTTGTAACTATCTCATACCTCCTATCATAATACAACAATGACATTCACAACAAAGAAAAGATAAAAACAATAAGTATGTGTCTGCAAATATATAAGCACAAAACAAACTTTCCATTTCTTTTTGAAAATTAACTTCAAAAAAGGTTTGGTTTGCTATAGGATTTGTTTGAGGGGTCATATCTTCAACACTTTTCTCTTCATATTTCTGCACCTATGTACCATGTATGGAATTTGTATTATAAATTTCCATACATGTTAAAATTTCTCCCTCATTATCATCAATATTCCCATCATAAAAATTACTTGTAATAGAATACGCTTTATGTACATTTAAGATAACAATATTTTCATTTAATTGTTGATCATGGGAATTCACAATGCAAAGATTCTTTTGTCTTTTAATAATTTGGATTTGGCAGATATGAAAACCTAAGTCTACCTATCCTCCTTCCTTATTATGCTTTATCATAATTAAACCCTCGTAAGAATAATGGTTACGCAGTTTCCTACAATCCCATAATTTTCCTTCTATTTCGAGAGTATCATTAAACATTTTGTTTAACTATTAATCAGGGGACTTTACAATGCAAGTATTTTTTTTTTTTTGTCTTTTAATACTTTGGATTTGGGAGATATTTAAACCTAAGTCTACCCATCCTCCTTCCTTATTATTCTTTATCATAACTAAATCCTCATAAGGCAGTTTTCTACAAGCCCATAATTTTCCTTCTATTTCGAGAACATCATTAAACATTTGTTTCAATGAAGGGGATTTTCATTCTTTGAGAAGAAAATAAAAATTAGGTTCATGTGTTGTAACATAATACACCTTAGCAATTTCGAGAACATCATTAAACATTTGTTTCAATGAAGGGGATTTTCATTCTTTGAGAAGAAAATAAAAATTAGGTTCATGTGTTGTAACATAATACACCTTAGAAACACATTTAGAGGGATGCGTATCCGTTGGCATAGTGTGATAAAAAAATTGAAATGTCCTATTGAAATTTGCAAGGGTGTCATCACTACTTCTTTTCATATAATAAAAATCAGTTAGGTAATAATGATTATTATTATTTTCTACCCATTTTTCAAATAAAACATCATGCAAATCCATCTAACAACTTATATAACCAGTAGGAAAGTTTCTAAACCATTCTCTATAATATGTTTCCAAGGAATGACAAAACATTTTCTTGAAAACATCATTATACGAAATCTCCAAATCATTAGTGTAATCTTGAAATGATGACATATGTTCTTATGCTATAACATCATCATTCCCATTGAATATAAGTAGGCCTTTAAGTTAGTTTAATGGCATATCATGAAGAACTGAGGGTTGAATGACAGCTTCAATTATTTTTGTTATCCAAGGATGCATATTTACCTGTTGTTGAGAAGGTTTCAAACTACTAGAGGAATGGGTATCTGGCTTTCTTCCTCAAATGTTTCAAATGATTGGTTGTTCATTTGTACGATAGGTATTTGGTATTTTTTTCACGTGATATTTCAAAAGACAATGGAGTAAAGGGATCATTATTGTTTTCAAAAAAAATGATGAAGAACGACGATTCAACTGAAAATTGCAAGAAGAAACCAAAACTTCATTTTATAAAAACTTTATTTTATAAAAGATGAGGTAAAATTTTGAATTTATAATTCTCCCAATTTATGAAATAAAGAAAAAACTTTAATAAATGAATAGGGAAAAGCATCAACAGAACCACAATTTGTTAAAATAAAATATTCATCATATACTTAACCGTTTCTTCAACAGAGTCAATAAAGAGTGTTCCTTGTAAACAACATGCCTCTCTTCTAAGTGGAGTCTTTAATAGATAATAGTGTCCAGGTGAAAAATTTTAATGAAAATCTTCCTTAAATGAACCAAGCAGCACATGGTTCGGTTACTATTGACCATCATGACTCATATTCTAATCTTTTTCATTTACCAAGGAAACAAATCTCTTAACTTTGTTCCCTAGGAACGATTGCAAATCAGATGTTGTTCCTCATGTTTTCTTAGCGAGGGAGCAATGCTAAAGAATCTTATGGAGGCTTGGAAACATTATTTATATTTTAGGACATAAGATGGTTCTTGGACCAGAGGAGTAATCCTGAAATTGTCACAAAGATTTATTATCCAAATTTTTTTTAGTAACAACCATTTCATACAAACATTAATGTAAATTCTAAATGATTAATAAATAAATATTGTAAGATTAATAAAATTCAAAGATAACATCCAACTTTAAATAAACAAATAAATTATGGCTTTTCCATTGGACACCTTTATCCAGCTTTAAATAAACAAATAAACTATGGCCTTTCCATTGGGCACCTTTATCCAACATTACAAATCCATGGAAATTAAGTTTAATGAAATATGCAGAAAAGAAGTCACAAATACCAAAAAGAATAACATGAAACTCAATTTCACAAGGAACGGAATAATATCATAAATAATAAAGACAAAGGTAGTCTTTTATATTTTAGAAAAGAGAGAATATGTAATGGGAGTTTAGATGAAGTGAATGGAATACATGAAAACATATTGATAATTTCACCCAACCCCAATAGTTCATAGTAACCACAAATCCTTGCACGATCTGTATTTATGTGCAAAACACTCTTTACTACTAACAGGTAGCCATGAATGTGGATCCTATTATAAATCATTTAAAAAAAAATCCAATGTAGAATCCTAGTATAATACACAAAAAAAAATATCAAGTGTTTCACGTAAATTTTGACATAACGTTAAGAGAAAGTTATAAATAAGATTCTCAAAACAAGTCTACAAATTCAGAGAAAGATTAGAGTCACTTAGAAGTGAAGAGTGTTTTTTGATTAACTGAAGAAATAATATA
>SNQJ01S0050207.1:56483-95068 GCA_010110895.2 Picea sitchensis
ATGCCCTCCCCCCCCTCCAACCCTCTAGAGGGTGGGAGGGGGGGCGGGGGGTGAATTAATAGATAAAGTGTATTATAATAATAAACTTTATGTATTAATGCCCTACTCCTCTCCCATCCTATTATAATACACTTGATCTATTAATGTCTCCCCCCTCCCCCCTCTTCCACCCTATTAGAGGGTGGGAGAGGGGCGCATTAATAGATAAAGTGTATAATAATACACTTTATCTATTAATAGATGTAGTGCATTATAATACACTTTATCTATTAATGCCCCCCCACATAGAGGGTGGGAGGGGGGCATTAATAGTTAAAGTGTATTATTATAGTGCAATTTATCTATTAATGCCCCCCGCTCTCACCTGCTAGAGGGTGGGAGCGGGGGGGGGGGTATTAATAGAGGGCGAGGGGGAATTAATAGATTAAAGTGTATTATTATAATATACTTTATCTATTAATGCCCTCCCCCCCCCATAGAGGGGGGGCCATTAATAGATAAAATGTATTATTATAAAAAAAGATAAAATTTATATAATGCGTTTAATAAAGGATATGAATATACAAAAATGTTGATAACACCTTATATTTAAAACAAGTTTATGATGTGTAGATCCTATGTATTGATCCTTGAAAGTTTTGAGCATGTAGCATACCTACAATTGATACTTGTGATAATTAATGTATGGTACCTCAACGATATTGTAAATGTTTTATCGTGATGCCTTTGTGAGATGGAGTATGTTAATGAACCTCCATTGTAGAGATTTTAACACCTATAGGAGTGTTTTTTGTGTTATAAGACTCTATGAATGGACAATGTTTGTTGTAGACTCTAGGAGGCATAATAGGCCTAGATGCAATATCTCTTTTCTTGTACATATAGGGGAACTTCATAAAGAATTTGAATGAGCCATGTACCTTAAATACATCCTACTAGATCAATAGATGTAGTAGTTAGGTACCAATGTATCTTCTAGATGGTTGTTCATTTATATGGAAATTGATAGTTTGATGATGTCTAGATAGCCAATGTATAATATGAGTGTTGATAACATATGGGCTGACCTAGGTTCTAACTACAGGATTACCAATTTCCCTTCTACCATCGACCCTCCTGGATACCAGAAGGTAACACAATGCAAAAAGTGGACTGTGCAGTCTCACCAGAGACAAATTCAATGGGTGGTCGCAAGAATCAAATATATGCAACCCTGGGAGGGGATGTATTTTTGTCTCAGAGGAATTGTATCCACTCAGCTTCTAACCCTCAAATACCCATATATTATGATAACTCTAACTCTTACCAGTGACAAAACATATGACCAACAGACTTTGGTAACCATTATAGCATCATGTATTCAATGATACGTATCCATGTACGGTAACATAAGATTCAGATCTAAATACTATCTATGACATTCATTCATTTAGTGTTGTTTTATTGTTCTTCCCTTAGTGCATAGTATTATTTATTTGATCATTTACATTTTCATCATAAATTCATCAAAGAAAATGTAACAACAAATATTGCAAACATTCGCACATAACACAGATATGTCATGGATCACCCCCTCCTGAGCTATGTCCACAAAGTTTTGTCACTTGGGTTCTTTATTCATTTTCTTTGCAAAATCCAGTGTTGTGAATTGTACAATCCTTCCTCCATTACATTTGATCTCAACAGATCGAAATAGTTATCACAACTTTGAGAAATTCTCACCAATCTGCTATCAAACTATCTAAAATGAATAACTCACTAACTCGCCAACAACAATATTTGCAATCCTAATACATTCTACTTATACAAAAAATTGGGATAAATCCCTTCAAAAACCATGAACCTAAGAAAATTAGGTTTGTCCACTTTCTCCTTAACTCAATCTTGGTTGGACAACCATCCAACCATTCTCCAAGTTGACGCTTGTCCACTTTCCAACTCCTTTGCAATATTTTGTCCAATTTGTAATTATTTTTCTTAGGGTTGGTTTTCCTCTGTTTCCAGTGTTGTTTTTCCTCTATTTCTAGCACGCTCCCCTATTTTTCGGCATTGTCTTCAAATCTTCAAAATATCCTTGGTTTTGTCCCAAAATTGGCCTGCGCCAACAGTCCCCCAACACTCATACCATGACTCGTCTCGAGTCACTCATGGAATCATGCATATTTTACTATTTGTGCCATTTATTCATACATATATGTTGTTCATTTGCATTTCTCTTGAGCCTATTTTCTCTTATATTCCATGGATTCTACCATCTACGTGGTGACTAGAGGATTTAATATATCTTCTCCGTCCAAGCCTATCTATACCACCCATGATTTTTTTGCATCAAACTCCATGAAAATATGTTCATCCTTGTCCTGCAGAGGCTCCAACTCTGCTTGACTTCCGATTTTCTGTCCCAGGACTGCTTTCTCCTCTACCTGTAGGCTCTTCATCTCTGCAACTGTCTTAATATTTTCTGGAAGTGACCTCATCTTCTGTCATTCTTTTAACTCTACCATTACTACATGTAAACTATCCTCCTTTCCTCTCAGCTCCTGGAAGCTTCCATCTTCTTGGACTTGAATCCACATTTGGGCATTGTGCTCCAACAACTTTGACATCCTTTGGATAGCCTGTGCTATATTTTCTGCAAGTTTTGTGGCACCTTGTTCTCACTGCGCTCTAACTTTTGAAGGAGTAGTGGGTACTACGAGCTCCTCCAACTCCTTTATATGGTCCTTGTACTACTCCAAGTCCTGCGATATTTTCTTGATATTCTCCTTAGAAGATACTCCCTCTGACTCTGCATTGTTTGGCATGTCTTGGAATACTGTGCTAATGTGCTTGTCCATCTCTTCTAATTTTTGTTGCGCTATCTTCCTCATCTACTCTTCTTGGATAACTACTTCCTTCAATGTTATATTTTCCTCTTGCACTATCTGTAAATTCGTCGCATCAGACCTTTCCCTATATTGAATTTCCTGCATGATACTAATTTGTAATTTATAGAGCGCCTTCATCTGGATCTTGGGTAACACCTAGTCCAAATGTCTCTATTTCCTTCAGGGGCCTCTGTGGTGCCTCCTCATCAATGAACAACACCTCAGGGTTATCATAAAATTCATGCTCCCATATGTTGTAATTTGCATTGTTTCTCCAATAGGAACTCCTTCCTTAATTTTTGTCGGTTTCTCTTTTTTTGGTTGGTCTGGCCTGATCCTCAACTACTCCAGCATAGTTTTCACTTGTTGCACCTGTTCCAAAATAAAATTCCTTTTCTTTTCATCATTCTCCCACACATCAAATAGTCGATCTTCGACTGTTGTGGCTATTAGTTCAACATCATTTGTTGTCAATGATGTTTCCAGTGGTTTTTTATGAGCCTTGGCCTTCTTCCTGGGATCACTTTCTTGATCCCCTGTCCTATTCCTTTGAGCATATGTGGATCATATTCCTCTGGAATATGTGTATCCATGTCTGTCTCCTTCCCAATTTCTTCCTCCATGGGTATTTCCTGTGTCTCTGTCCTTTCTTCTCCCGTGCACACTTGTTTTGTTTTAAATATTGGTGTCTTTCCTGTGCGAGGTGACCCTTGTGTGTAACCACCTTGTGGTTTCTTCTGTGTCCTACATTTTGTTTGTATTGGGATTCTTCCCCCACCTAGAATTGTGCGACATTCTTATTTTTTTTCGCACTGTTTGTGCCTTTTTGTTGCATAGGGACTCTTTTGTCCTACGTCTGAGTCTATCCTTTTGGCATTGTCCTTGGGATTACAAGAACTTCCCAGTCCTCAGGACACTCCTGGACCTCCATTTGTATATCCTACATCGTCATACAATAGCTCAATTGTCTCCACTCCTTGATTGGGTTCCTCTTCTCCTGCACCCACATGTTGTGGCGCATTCCCTGAAAATTTGTTATCTGTCGAAACTCATGAAGAGTCTCTAGTGAAATCCTCCCAGTATTGACTAATATATCTTGAATCTATGACAAGTATTGTGTAAACATGTCACTATTTTCCATCTTCCTCTTTGGGTTTTCTATGATCCTAGGCGAATTCTAGCAGGCTATGCCAACTTTCCTATCCTCTATATATACTTGTTGTACACTAGATTTTTCACCCTATCAATGAAATGAGGAAGAGTAACCATGAGTAGTGGAAATTAGATCCCTAATCCTGTGTGTCTATAGAGTCCTCTAGGAATGAATTGAGCAAGTATGGGGCCCATATCATTAAGCTCCCCTTCACGCATTTAGCTGCAACTACTACCACTCATTCTAGCACTTCTTCTTTCCTACACTTGTGCATCATCTTGCACCCTAGTAGGCTTGTGGAAAAAATCATTGTAGGATCGTTGATGTCAATGATCCCGATTCCCGTATTTTCTCTCTCTCTGCCATATTTTTCCTTTCTTTCATCAAAGATGACATTTTCCTTTGTCTTATATTATAATTATTTCTATGGAATCTCCCCTTATGTGGGTAGCCTAGTTATAGCTACGATCAACTCCACATTGATAGGCGCTAGCTTATCCATCCACAAAATTCCTCGATGCACCCTTGCTAGGAGTTGTTTTACATATCCATTGATGTTTTTACCATGCCCAATGTGTGGTATATCTAGCAGATTCATTATCCCTATGTTGTATAATCCCATGATCCACTACATAGGCTCCAACAATGGTGCACCTGATGGGCCCTCTCTTTTGAAATCCATGTAGTTTTGATGCACCAAATACGAGAATTTGATAGAATCTGCAAAGTTAGGATCTGAGTATTTCATGGTGTTTACTCCTCCCACAATTTCATCATCGGCCTTTACTCACTCTGGGATATGTGGCATAACTATTTCCAACTCCACCTGTGAGTGATGTATGCCTTGTGCAATGTTTTTAGCTTATTTTTTCTTCTTCTTGTGTGGGGAGGATACCCTGACCTTTGGTACAACCTCATGCTCTATTTCATGTTATTGTGTCAGTTTTAGGCTATGTTGTACTAAACCTGTGGTTTGTTATTCATGTTGTATCCCTTTTCCCCTGGACGTGTTGTATTCTATCCTTTATACGTCCTCCTCCGGTTCCTCGACCTCATGGGATGGGTTTCCTTCTTCCCCTAACTGTGTCATATATGGCTCATACTCCATCATATGGATTTCATCGACATTCGTGATTGTCGCCATGTCCTCCATCCCTGTTTGCGCCACCCGAGCATTGTTTCTTGTGTTCTAGCTCACCCTTCTCGGTGCTACAATTCTTGGTGGCGACATCCTGCTAAACTCTAGATTGTTCAACTATAAATATCCAATGGTTATCATGAATTGTCACTCTTTTGCATTGAGGGTTTGTTCTTCTCTCTTCTCCTTAGAAAAAAATCAGTTGACTGCCTTTCTCTCCCTTTTCCGATTTTATAGAGGGATGTTGTACTGATAGTTGGTTTTCAGTAACAATTGTCACTTTTCCACTTTTTCCTACATGCTCCACTTTTTGTGTCTGTCAACTATTTTCCAGTGTTTAGTGTCTTCAACACTAATTTTTCTACGATACATTGATAATTCTAACAAATCTATTACATAAAAATCCCTCTAATATTCTTCTATCTTTTTTTTCTTTTTGTTATATTTCTTATTTTTATGGATTTATGCCTTTTTATTCTAACATCAAATATATAAAATAAATACAATCATACCTTTTCTCTCTGTTTTTACTACATGTTGTTAGGTCGACTATCTTGATACAACTTTAGTCGACTGCCATTCACTATTCCTATGAGATTATTCACTGCAAGATCTTTCAATTTCACAACGCCTCCATTTGTAATGGCCTCCACCTGATAAATCCCTAACCAATGCGTTTTGAACTTCTCTGGCTGTTGTAAATACCTGTTGTCATAGAGGAGAACTAGATCTCCTTCTTTAAATATTTTCCACTTTATGTGCCTATCATGCCAAGCTGTTTGCTTTTCTTTATGTACTTCCTCGTGAAATAATGCTAAAATTTTGTCTTCTTCCAGGTCCATCAACTGATCCAATCTTTCTTGCACAACACCATCTTCTGTCATGTTGGTGATTGTTGCAATGTGCAGAGTAGGTATTAGTTAATCCAATGGGGCCACTGCTTCGTACCCATACACTAGTCTGAATGGTGTATGTCTTGCAATATTCTTGCATGTAGTCCTGTAAGCCCATAATATTGTTGATACCTTCAAATCCAAATCATCCTTATTCACATTACAAATCTTTTCTAATGCATTTTCTAGAATCTTGTTAAAATCTTCTAGTGTACCATTTTCCTAGGGTTGCTAAGGTTTTCTCTTACGATGATGTATCTAGAATTCTTCTATAATAGCTCTGATGGTATTGTTAATAAAATGAGTTCCCTTATCGCTCAACAAAATTATAGGACATCCAAATATGGTCACCACGTTATCAAAGAGAAACTGCACTATAGTTTCTACATTGCTATCCTTTACTAGAGTTGCTTCTTCCCACCTAGTTAAGTATTTTGTCACAGTGATGATGTATCTGGATCATGATCTCCTTGTTGGTGGATTAATGGGTCCAATGAAATATGATGCAGGAGTGTCGCTCCATCTTAGCACGTGTGGTGTGAATTCAAGGAAGGAGAGGGGCCGTCCTCTTATTTTTGCCTCGAGAATCCAAGGAGTGATCCACACATTAATTGAAGAAAAGATGGAAGAAGAAAATAGTTATTTCACACAAGATGGAGATAAGGTCATCATTTATAGGCCGACGACAGAATGGATATGCATCTGATTTAGAGAAAAAATTCCATCATTGTAATTTGGCCTTTCGATAAGCCTTAGGGATGGTGATTTGACACCATTTGTTATCTTGCGAGCGAAGCTCATAGAGCCCCTCTTGTATAAATATTTGTATTGTAGGCAAAGAAGTGCTTGGTTGAGTTGGACGATAAGAGGTTGGTTGAGTTAGATGATAAGAGGTTGGTTGAGTTAGATGATAAGGGGTTAACTAGGATAGAGTTAGCTCAGGAGAGAAACACAGAGAGCCGAGACTCAGTTCTATATTAGACTCCAACATTGTAGTTTGGAATTCCACCATTAATACAAAATGATAGTTTTTCCTATTTTACATTTATGTTCAATGGATGTCGTGTTATGAATGTCTTTTACATGTTTTTGAATTGTAGATGGATGCTATAAATCATCTCTAGGGATAGAGATACAATTTTATATCCGCGAGTGTGTTAAGTTAAGTCTGGGTCTCTAGGATAAGTGCAAGGAGTGTGCGACAGGGAGAGGAAACTCTGTAAGCCGACGCAAGGAGTGCATGTATGAAATCAGTGGATTTAGAAGAGAAGATACGAGGATGGAATTCTAGATTAATTTACATATTCAGGGAGATATTTCAAGGTGGTTAGATCCCTTGAAAATAAATACTATGTGGAGAGAGATGTAGTGCAAAGTTACTGAACACTCTAGAATACTCTGCTAGGAGGACATTGAGCTTGTGTGAGAATACCCAGGAACTACACTATTGAAGGTATGAAATAATTTGAGAATTGATGAACATTCTGGTGAAGGAAGGTTTTGCAAGAAGTGCATCGACAAAGGAAAGGAGATGCCTCAAACTTTTTATAAGGCCCAGGGAGAAGCCATCGAAGAAATGAGCCAGCGCAAGGAGTGTTCCTAAGGTGTTGAGAAGTTCACCTTATAAGCTCAGTAGGAGGGGCAAGAAACTGCCAGCAGAGAAAGAGAAGCTTGTAGAGGAACTTGGAACCTTGGGGGTTCTCAAGCCAAGCAAAGTCACAAAAGGAACTCTATGAAGAACTCTGCAAGGAGTGAAGAAAGAGTTTCAAGAACAATCCAAGTCTCGAAAGAGAAATTGTGCTAAGTGAGAAAAGGAGTCGAGGACGTGCTGGAGTCTAGAAGATGGAGAAACCATCCATCGTAAAGGAGGAGAAAGGTTGCAGAATATCGAGAGGTTCGAGAGAAAGAACTTCAAAATATTTGTTTGGGCGAACAAGTATCTTCATGAAGTGGTGAAGAGCAATATAAATCCATGCCATTCGATCTAGAAGGATGCATGGAAGAGGATCAATGCATCGCTGATTCATGATTGAAAGAATTAGAGTCGAGAGGATAAAATAATCCCAAAATATGAACTCGAGATTCGATCACAATCGTTGATCGTGAGAGGAATGAGGATAGTAGATCTAGTCCCGAAGAATTCACTGATTTAAAAATTAGAAAAAGGAGTAAGAAGTTTGAGAAAGTTTCAAAGTGCGAGATCGTGAAGGGAGTTGACCCACTGTCACATTATGTGGTCATATAAATGTAGGAGCTTAGCAGTGAGATCTAAGGTCATTGGCATAGGAGATGAAAGTGCTAAGTAGAGGGTCTGGAGGTGTCACATCAAGGGTACCAAGGAAGTACAAAGGTACTGTGTCAAGTCAAATCGGTTCCATTCAGAGCTCCATGAACCATTCAGTTCAAAGACTTGAATGATCCTAGACCAGGAGGTCGTGCCAACCCAAAGTAGGGAAGAGGGTTGTAACCAGGAGTGGTATCAGAGAAAATCCTCATCTGTATATCTCAGGTGATGGAGAGGCTGAAGATTCTCTTAGTTGCAGAGTGAGTAACAGACTTTCAAGGAGGGCACGTAGAAGGTGAGGATGGACATTGATGGTCATAGGCACTGTCGAGGATAATTCTAATCACATAAGAGAAAAGCGGAGATGGATAATGAGCTTAGTGAAATCCAAGCGCAGATGTAGAAGCTTGCATTCAAGATGAAGAAAGGCTCAAAGGTACGTTGGAGGTATGAATGGCCTTTGAAGATAACATCCAGATAACATGTTCAGAAGTTGTTGGCCAAGAGGCAACAATAGATGTTAAAAAGGTGGTTGAGGCATGCTGAAAATCCCATTCATAAGGGAAAGAGATCTGGAAAGAGTCTCATAGATTTCCAGGTGGGAAAATAGAAGGGATCAACAGATTTCATATACTTCAAGGTGGGAAAATAGAAGGGATCAGTGGATGTCATATACTTCTAGGTGGAAAGAGGATACATCCAAGATTGTCAAGTGGGAAAGGGAGAAGAGATGATCCGAGCGGAGAGTTCATTGATAGATGAAGACGAGGAACGAGAGAGACCTCACTCAGATGGAGATTCACACATAACTGTGAGCTGCGTGAATGAAGATGATGAGAAGTTACAAAATTCTGTCACAGAGAAGGAGGATCAGAAGACTATTCTAATCATTCGAGGAGTCAATATATTCCTACAAAGCGATCGAGGAGAGTCTAGCACAAATGTTGTAGAGGTGAAAAAAGGACAGCCAACAAAGACTATCATGGAGGAAATGCAACAGATACTGATGTCTATCCCAACACAGGAAGAACGTTGAGTTGGTTTACTCACTCATTGGGAGTTGGAGTTGATGGAAATGGACGAATGGTTTGGAAATATAGAACTGGAAGGTGGCTACCGAGGAATATCCATGCCAGATGAAATACACCAACATGAGTCACAACTGGAGTAAGCTTAAATGAGGAAGGACTGGTAGGATAAAATCTGGCAAGAGAAGTGGTAGCTGAGAAGCAGTTCAGTGATGAGGAGCCTGCAAAGGTGAATACTACAGTAGAGTGGAAAAATAAGGCCACAAAGGAATAATATGTCTTGGGAGGTCAGTGTGATTTTCCCATCGAGAAGGAGGGATTGCAGCGAGCTATCCTGCAATAGAGGAACCAATGGATCGAACAACCATACAAGGTGAGCGAGGATATCAGGGAGTTGATGTCGAGGTCAACAACATAATCGATCAGCACGAGGAAGCTAGAAAATAGAAGACTTGCACGAGCCACAAGGATGATGCAGGAGCAACAATGGAAAATAAGAGGAGCCGAGAGACAACTCCAAGAGAAATTTTGGGATCCAGGTGGATTTCATCCACGTTGGAAAGCTCATGAGCAAGTGCTCATGATTTTTTCCACTGTAGAGTATGATGCAAGAGCATCGCTCCATCTCAGCATGCGCCAGCTAATCAACACGCGTGGTGTGAATTCAAGGTAGGAGAGGCAGCGCCCTCTCATTTTTTCCTCGAGAATCCAAGGCGTGATCCTGACATTAATTGAAGAGAAGCTCTAAGAACGAAATCATTTTTTTGAACAAGCTGGAGATAAGGTCGCCATTAATAGGATGACGACATAATGGATTTGCGTTTGATTTGGAGCAGAATTTACATCATAGTAATTTGGCCTTTCGATAAGCCTTAGAGATGGCGATTTGAAACCATTTGTTATCTTGTGAGGGAAGCTCACAGAACCCTTCTTGTATAAATATTTGTATTGTAGGAAAAGAAGAGGTTGGTTGAGTTAGACAATAAGAGGTTGGTTGAGTTAGACGATAAGAGGTTGGTTGAGTTACATGATAAGAGGTTGGTTGAATTAGACGATAAGAGGTTGGTTGAGTTAGATGAAAAGAGGTTGGTTGAGTTATATGATAATGGGTTATCTAGGATAGAGTTATCTCAGGAGAGAAACACATAGTACCGAGACTCAGTTGTAGCTCAGAATACACCATTGTAATTTTGCATTCCACCATTAATAGAAAATGACAGTTTTTCCTGTTTTACATTTCTGTTCAATGGATGCTATTTTATGAATGTCTTTTACATGTTTGTGAATTGTAGATGGATGTTAGAAATTTCTTGTAGGGATAGAGATATATTTTTCTATCTGCGAGTGTGTTAAGTTAACTCTGGATCTCTAGGCTAAGTGCAAGTAATGTGCGACAAGGAGAGGAAACTCTGTAAGCCAATGCAAGGAGTGCATTTCTGAACTTAGTGGATTCATAAGAGAAGCTTCTAGGAGGGCATGCCAGATTAATTTACAAACTCAGGGAGAATTTTCAAGGTGGTTACATCCCTTGAAAATAAAGACTGTGTGGAGAGAGACATACAACAGAGATACTGAACACTCTGGAATACTCTGCCAAGAGGGAATCAATCTTGTGTGAGAATACCTAGGAACTACATGGTTGAGGGTATGAAAGAAACCTAGAATTGTTGAACATTCTAGTGAAGGATAGTTTTGCAACAAGTGCATCGAAAAAGGAAAGGATATGCCTCAAACTTTCCATAAGGATAAGGGAGAAGTCGTTGAAGAAATGAACCAGTGCAAGGAGTGAATATAAGGTGTTGATAAGTTCACCTTATAAGATCAAGAGGAAGGGAGAGATACTTCCAGGAGGGAAAGAGAGGCTCGCAGAGGAACTTGGAACCTTGGGGGTTCTCAAGCCGAGCAAAGTCATAGAAGGAAGTCTGTGCCGAAATCTGGAAGGAGTGCAGAAGGAGTTTCAAGAACAGTCCAAGTCTTGAAAGAGAAATTGTGCTAAGTGTGAAAAGGATTCGAGGACTTGTTGGAGTCCTTAAGACAAAGAAACCATACATCTTCAAGGAGGAGATAGGTGGCATAAGATCGAGAGGTTCGAGATAAATAACTTCAGATGGTTTGAGGGGGTGAACAAGGATCTTTGCAAAGAGGGATATCAGTCCAAGTCGTTGGATGTGGAAGGACTCATGGCAGAATATCAGTGCATCATTGATTCATGATCGAAAGAAGCAGAGTCGAGGGGAGACAGGACTTGTGAAATCTGAACTCATGATTCGATCATATTCGTTGATCGCAAGAGGAAAAAAGACCGTAGATATGGTCCCGAAGCATTCGCCGATTCAGAAATTAGAAAAGGGAGGAAGCAGTTCATGAAAGTATCTAAGTGCGAGATCACACATGAATTTGACCCACGATCACAATTTGTGGTAATATCAATAGAGGAGCTTAGAAGCGAGAGATAAGGTCATTGATGCAAGAGTTGAAAGTGCTAAGTAGAGGTTCTACATGTGCCACATAGCAGGTACCAAGGAAGTAGAAAGGGCATGTGTCAAGTCAAATCAGTTCTATCAAGAGCCCAACGAACCATTCAGTTCAACGACTTGAACTATCCTAGACTGGGAAGTCATGCCAGCCCAAAGGAGTGAAGGGACTTGTGATGCAGACGCACCCTCCACCTCAGCAAAGACCTCTGCGCTTACCTCTCGGTCTTAAGGATCCTTCTAATTCCACCTTCGAGTCGAAGTGGCTCTTTGATCCCTCCTCGAAATCTCTGATAAAATCAACCGACAGGGTTTTTTTGCTCCTTACATCCTTTAGGCCTAACCGCTTCTTCATTCACAACAGAAAAGTAGAATTCAGACTTCGGGGTTTTTCAATCCTTGATGTCGTAAACCTTTGCCTTCCCAATTTCTCGATCTCCGATATCCCGAGATGCTTCGACTTCAGTTAGTCCCCTGGACTAGGGTTTTGGTCCACACGACCTCTCCTTATGTGACCACAGTCCTATCTCCTTTCGGGGTTTTGGACTTTCAAATGCCGAAAAGCATAGACACTTTGTCCTCGGAATCCCCGATATCCCGATATGACGTCAGTTGGCCCTACAATGGAACTTCCCACCTTATCGGGATTCTGGACTTTGCGTTTCCGAAATGCGCGAACACTTTGTCCTCAGGATTCTCGATTTTCCGAATCCCATAATGCAGATAGATGGATTTATTTTCGGGAAATTTCCCAAATGCTTAGATCTTCCCCACACATCCTCCTATAATGGACGGTCCTGATCGCTTCTCGCAATTTCAGAGTTTTCGATGATGAAATGCTCCGACTTCTTGTCCTTGGAACTCCCGAAATGCCGATGGCCTCCACTGAATTTTGAAAATCCACCTACAAAAATTCCGATGAGCTCTTGATTATCGCCACCTGTCTCAACTAATGGATGGTCCAGATTCAGTCTCGGGATTTTGTGACTTGCGATTCCCTGATGTTTTAGTTCCCTATCAAATTAAAACCCTGGTAGCCAAAATACCGATGGGTGATGGATCTCCAGCACGTGTCCCTTCAAGATGGATGGTCCAGATCAAAATCGGGGTTTTCACTGTGGATTTACCCGATCCCTTGTCCACAGGACTTCCGATATCCTGAACTTTTATGCCTCAATATCCCGATGCTCTTCGGGACCTTTGCTCGAGTTGAGATGGTTTAATCCCCATGCAACTCCTGTCAGATCAGATGGTTGATGGGTAACTAGGTGAGGATCCAACGGCTCACGATCTTCTGAGCTTGAAACTCTGGAACGACCATAACCTCCTTTATTCTCTATAAGATCGGACGACTGACGGGTATTCGCTAATTCTCTATAGAGAATTTTGACCGTCTGTTTCTTTCCCCTCACGATTTTCGGCAAAGTGAACCAAGGATTCTTCCCCGGACTTATCCACTTGCGCCACAAACTTCTGATGCCTTCTGATCACTCAAATGAACCAACTTCTTGTACTGCCTTCAATAGTTTCAAAGGCTTTATCCTTCCTGAGCTTTCTTACAAATTCAAACCTTAAAGAAGACCCTTGCATGCACTCCTTGCGACAACCTCCAAACACTTGAAGTGTTGAACGCTCTTCGACCTTGCGCATGCTCTGCAGCAACGGTCTCTCAATACCTTGCTCAGGTTCAAAACTTTGAGTTTTTCCTCGGCCTGCACCCCCTTGCACGGGTCCTATGCCTGTCTGCACCTCTATGTGAATATGAGAACAAACGCCATCTCTCATGAGCTTTCAGAGATGAACCTTTGAACTTTTTGTCAACGCACTCCTTGCGGACAATTCAACTGCACTCCTTGCAGGAATTCTTGCTCAGATAGAGAAACAATTGAAACTCATTTCACTTCCCTTTCCTCTCAGGTTTCAAACATTCAACAAGAAATCATTCACATAGCATAAAATAAATTGCCTGACAGAAAGAGTAAAACATTCATGAGAATAACATTCAAAAATGCATACATAGAGAATACATGAACACCATGACTCTGAATCAAAGCTTTCTTGTATTAATTCAGAACTTTTGTACATGGAGTCTACTACACAGCTCTCTATTTCTCATTTATGCTCTTTCTTTGATGCCTTCTCCTTCTATGTTACAGTTACACAATGAGGGTGTCTATATCCGTTTTCCCTCCACTCCTAAAACTATCTCATCAGAGAATTCAA
Source organism: Picea sitchensis (assembly GCA_010110895.2). Taxonomy (NCBI): domain Eukaryota; kingdom Viridiplantae; phylum Streptophyta; class Pinopsida; order Pinales; family Pinaceae; genus Picea; species Picea sitchensis. Next base: position 70,544 of record SNQJ01S0050207.1, read on the forward strand.
AGCTACCTACTAACATAAATGCTTTCTACCTACTATGGATGAGAGCGGATCGTTCAAGGTCCTTTACAATATATAAGTACGCCCCTTCTTAACTATCACATTTAAGTTTGGTGCATCCAATCTTAAAAAGTTTTTAAACAATTTATCATGTGCTCAAAATGTGTTGCGCTTGCCCCACACTCTCTTGACGTTGACGATGCTCCTTCATCATACTCCCTCACTTGAAAAAATTTCATGGGCTCCTGTCCATGAGCTCTCACATGGTCTGTCCATGCTTCTGAATCTCTGCTTCATTCTCCCAGCAGGCATCTTCAACTGGATGTCCTTTCCATTTGACCAAGTATTCAAAGTATTGTTTTCTTCTGGTCTCTTTGCCAATTCTTTTGTCTAGTATGATTTCTATCTATGGATTTTCTTCAATTGGCATCTGCTTTTGCCACTGAACCTCTGACTATTCATCGTTTGTTCTTGCCTCCTCATCTTTGTATGGGTACAAATTTGAGACATTGAATATCGGAGAAATTCTGATCCCATCGGGTAATTCAATCTCATAAGCATTTGCCCCAAATTTCTTCAAGAACCTACATGGTCCGATTTTCTTCATCTTTTGTTTGTTATATGTTCCCCTTGGTAACCTTTCATTTCTCAGATGTGCCAGAATCAAGTCACCAACTTAGAATTGAAGTTGTCTTCTGTGTTGATTTTCCCTACATTTGTACTCCTAGCTTGAATTATGCAATCGCTCCTTCACCTGGCTGTGAAGTTTCTTCATCGCCTCTACAAAATATTCTGCACTAGCGCTCCTAGTTCCATTCAGTTTTGTATCCCTCAACTCAGAAATCCCTCCTGACTGTATGCCATAAACAATCTGAAATGGACTCTGCCCTGTGCTTCTATTGATTGAATCATTATACACAAACTTTGCCTGTGGTAATATGTTGTCCCACTGACTATGGTGTTCTGTCACCAAGCTCCTCAACAAGTCTCCCAGACTTATGTTCACTGCTTCAATTTGTCCATCTGTCTGAGGATGATAAGTTGAACTAAATGATAATTTAGTTCCTATATTCTTCCACAACGTCCTCCAAAAGTGTCCTACGAACTTCGTATCTCTATCCGAAACTATGCTCCTTGGTAAGCCATGAAGTCGAATGACTTCTTTGAAAAACAGGTTCGCAATGTGAGTTGCGTCGTTGGTTTTCTGACATGGAATGAAATGTGCCATCTTATAAAATCTATCCACCACCACAAAGATTGAGTCAAATTCTCTTTGTGTTCTTGGAAACCCCAATATAAAATCCATGCTGACTGCATCCCATGACCTCTCAGGTATGGGCAATGGTAGATAAAATCAAACATTTTGCCTCCTTCCTTTCAAATGTTGACAAATTCTGCATCTGTCCACAAATATTTTAACTTTTGTTCGCATTCCCGGCCAAAAGTATGACTCATTCAGTTTTGCGAATGTCTTGTCATGACCGAAGTGTCCGACCAATCCTCCACTGTGTTTCTCCTTAAACAAATTCTCCCTCATGGAGAATTTTGGAATACAAAGTTGATTGCCCTTAAACAACAATCCTTCCTAGATCATGTATTCTGCCCATTTTCTTTTATCTCTGAGAACTGAATTCTCAGCTGCTTCATACGCCTCCTTAAAATCTGGATCACCTGCGTACATGTCCCTGAGATCATCAAAACCCAATGTTTTGACTTTGAACTCCTGCAATAGAAAACACTTCCTGCTCAAAGCATCAACAACTTTGTTAGCAGTTCCAAAAATATGTTTAATCACAAAAGTGAAATTTTGCATATATTCAACCCATTTTACATGTCTCTGATTCAACTTCTACTGTTTGGTCAAAAACTGCAGTGCATGATTGTCACTATATAAGAAATACTCTTTGGGAATCAAGTAATGCCTCCATTTCTTCAATGCCTGGATGATAGCATAGAGCTCCTTCTCATATGTGGAGTACTTCACCTTCGCTTCATTCAACTTCTCGTTGAAATACGATATCGGCCTGTCTTCTTGACTTAAGACTGGGCCTATTGAAAATCCACTTGCATTTCATTTCACTTGAAATGTCTGTCGAAAATCCGGCTACACCAGAATTGGTTGTTCCGTAATCTTCCTCTTCAACAGATTAAAACTCCTTTCATCGTCCTCTGTCCAGTGAAAAGACTTATGTCTTTTCTTCACTGTATCCATCATTGCTGCACTAATTCCACTGAAATTCCCAATGAACTTTCGGTAGAAACTAGCTAATCCGTGAAAACTTCTCACCTCAAATATATTCTTCGGTGATGGCCACTTCTTGATCACTTCCACCTTATCTCGATCAATCCTTAACTTGTCTGCAGATATAACGAATCCCAAATAAATGAGCTTTGTATTCATGAATGAGGATTTCTTCATGTTTATCAACATCTTTTCCTGTTGTAGCCTCTTCATTACTGTAGCCAAATGTTTCAAATGTTCAGTCTCTGTTTTACTGAAAATCAGTATGTCATCCAGATACACAATGACAAATTTCCCGATGAATTCTTTCAGGACTTCATTCATCAACCTCATAAAGGTACTTGGTGCATTTGTTAAGACAAACATCATAAAAATCCATTCATACGACCCCTCATTAGTCTTGAAGGTTGTTTTCCATTCATCACCTTCTCTCATGCGAATCTGGTGATAACCACTTTTCAAATCAATCTTCGAAAAATACTTTGCTCCACTCAAGCAATCCATCAGATCATCCATCCTTGGCAATGGAAATCTATATGTGATGGTTATCTTGTTGATCACCCTCGAGTTAGTACACATCCTCTAGCCTCCGTCTTTCTTCAGACTGAGTACTATTGGAACAAAACATGGGCTCAAGCTTTCCCTGACCAATCCCTTGTCCAACAATTCTTGGACTTGTCTTTTTACCTCTTCATTCTCTTGCGGTGTCAATCTGTACGTGGATTTATTTGGAAAACTAGCTCCTGGTATGAGATCAATATGATGTCTCACACTTCTGATTGGTGGAAATGAACAAGGTAATTCGTCCACTACTATATCAACAAACTCTCCCAGTAGTTCCTGAACTTCTTTTGGTAAATCGCCCACTCTTGTGCTAGTCAAAACAATTCTTTGTTTCCTGACCACAATGAATTGTGGTTCCTCCTTCTTCTTGACCTCATTAAGGAGTTCCTTCCCACTCATGAGAAGTACAGTGTTACTTACTTCCAGTTTCACCTCCTTATCTTTGATTGGAAGTAACATGTGAGTCCTCCCATTCTTTTCCAAGGTATATGTATTCATCCTCCCATCATGAATCACATTTCTATCATATTTCCATGGTCTACCAAGCAATAAATGAAAAACAGCCATAGGAATGACATCACAGAGTATCTTATCATTATATCCTCCTATCTTAAATTCAACTAAACATTGTTTAGTGACATTTACCTGATGTCCCTTTTATAGCTATGAAACTCTATATGGACTCGGATGTTCACTCATCTCCAGCTCTAGCTTTTCTACCATCTCTATCGAAACGAGATTGTCTATGGTACCACTGTCCACAATGACCTTGCATACCCTATCCTTGGTTTTGCAAGCAGTTTGAAAAAGTCTGTTTCTTTGGGCTGAGCTCTCCACCTCCTTCTCTGGTGTCAAAAGAAATTTTCGCATCATCAACGATCTTCCGCCTTCAACATATTCTGCCTCAACATCTCGCTTTTGTGCCTCTGTGATGTGAGTCTCTCCACCCTCTTTCTTTTTATCTGGACATTCATAAGACTTGTGTCCATTCTTTCCACACATGAAGCATTTTATCACTCCACCTCTTCCTCTTCCTCTACCTCTAGTACGAGGAAAAGTATTATTATCAACATAATCTCCTCTCTTCTCAGTATGTCATCCTCTCTATTCAGCATATCACCCCCGTTGTGAGCTTCCACCTCTCTCAGTTCGAGTCTGAGGTTTCTTCCAGTCCTCCTTTGGTTTCTAATTTTTATCTTGGACAATTGATTTTCCCCTGGCTTGACTTCTGCCTCGGCCTCTTTGACTCTGCTTTCGGCTCAAATTCTCTTAAGCTTTTAGAGCCATCTGATAAGCATCTTCCACCATTCGGATGGTTACCATGCTCATCTCATCCTGAATATCATATCTCAGGCCATTCATGTACCTGGAAACCTTTTCATCATCGCTTTCCCGATGACCTGCCCTGCTGTTCAGCTTGTAGAATTCTTCAATATATTATTTCACTGTCATCAGCTTTTGTCTCAGGTTCTGCATCCTCCTGAATAGAGTAATCTGGTAATCCCTAGGGATGAATTTTTCCTTCATCTTCGCAATCATCCTATCCCAACTCTTGATTTTTTTCTTGCCTCTGCAGCGTCTGTCAGCTTGTAGTTCATCCCACCACAATGTTGCATGTCCTTTCAATCTTGTGACAACATGGTTGACCTTCTTGTCTTCCTTGACATCTTCGTAGTCAAAGTATGTGTCCAGGGCTCTAATCTAGTCTAGAAGCTCTTCAACATCCAGATTCCCCTCATAAACTGGAATGTCCATTTTCTCTCTTGCACCCATTCTTGAAATAGCTCTGATCAAACGTTCGTTTGCTCCATCTTCAGCTGCAACTTGTTCTTCATGTTCAACCTCAATTTCACTTTCAAAGTCACTTAGATCCCTAGCACTGACTGTGCATCTTTGGGTTGTGTCCATGTCTTCGAGTCTAGCTCGTAGATCACATATCTCTCTCTCCATGTTTGGATCAGTCATTTGCCTACCTCTTCTTCTTGGTATTTCCCTTTCCTCTTCTGGATCAGGTGATTGTCTGTCCCTCGTTCTTGGCGGCATGGTGAATTTTCCTTTTCCTTTCCATAGAAAGAAAAGAATCCTTTCTGCGCTCTGATACCAAACTTGACGCAGACGCACCCTCTACCTCAGCAAAGGCCTCTGCGCTAACCTCCCGGTCTTAAGGATCGTTCTAATTCCACCTTCGAGCTGAAGTGGCTCTTTGATCCCTCCTCGGAATCTCNCACAGGGTTTTTTTGCTCCTTACATCCTTTAGGCCTAATCACTTCTTCGTTCACAACAGAAAAGTAGAATTCGGACTTCGGGGTTTTTCAATCCATGATGTCGTAAACATTTTCCTTCCCGATTTCCCGATCTACGATATCCTGAGAGGCTTCAACTTCAGTTAGTCCCCTGGGCTAGGATTTTGGTCCACACGACCTCTCTTTATGTGACCGCCGTCCTATCTCCTTTCGGGGTTTCGAACTTTCATATGCCCAAAAGAATAGACACTTTGTCCTCGAAATCCCCAATATACTGATATGATGTCAGTTAGCCCTACAATATAACTTCCCACCTTATCGGGATTCTGGACTTCGCGTTTCCAAAATGCGCGAACACTTTTTCCTCAGGATTCCTGATTTTCCGAATCCCGTAATGCTAATAGATGGATTTCTTTTTGGGAAATTTCTCGAATGCTTATATCTTCCCCACACGTCATCCTATAATGGACAATCCTGATCGCTTCTCGCGATTTCAGATTTTTTTATGCTGAAATGCTCCGACTTCTTGTCATTAGAACTCCCAAAATGCCGATGGACTCACCTGAATTCTGAAAATCCGCCTGCAAAAATGTCGACGAGCTCTTGATTATCACCACCTGTCTCAACTAATGGACAGTCCAGATTCAGTCTCAGGATTTCGCGACTTGCGATTCCCCGATTTTTTAATTCCCTTTCAACTTAAAACCCCGGTAGCCGAAATACCAACGGGTGATGGATCTCCACCACGTGTCCCTTCAAGATGGACAGTCTAGATCAAAATCGGGGTTTTTACTGTGGATTTACCCGATCCCTTGTCCACGGGACTTCCAATATCCCGAACTCCAATGCCTCAATATCCCGATGCTCTTCGGGACCTTCACTCGGCTTGAGAGGGTTTAATCCCAGTGCAACTCCTGTCAGATCAGACGATTGACGGGTAACTAGGTGAGGATCAAACGACTCACGATCTCCTGAGCTTGAAACTCTGGAACGACTGTAACCTCCTTTCTTCTCTATCAGATCGGACGGCTGACGGGTATTCGCTAATTCTCTACAGAGAATTATGACCATCTGTATCTTTCCCCTGATGATTTTCTGCGAAGTGAACCAAGGATTCTTCCCCGGACTTATCCACTTGCACCACAAAATTGCGATGCCTTATAATCGCTCAAATGCACCCACTTCTTGTACTTCCTTCAATAGTTTCAAAGGATTTATCCTTTCTGATATTTCTTACAACTTTGAACCTTAAAGAAGACCCTTGCACGCACTCCTTGCGGCAACCTCCAAACACTTGAAGTGTTGAACACTCTTCGACCTTGTGCACTCTCTGCAACAACGGTCTCTGAATACATTCCTCAGGTTCGAAACTTTGAGTTTTTCCTCTGCCTGCACCCCCTTGCATGGGTCTTGTTCCTGTCTGCACCTCTGTGTGAATATGAGAACAAATGGTATCTCTTTTGAGCTTTCAGAGATGAACCTCTGAACTTTTTGTCAACACACTCCTTGCGGACAATTCAACTGCACTCCTTGCAAGAATTCTTGCTTGGACAGAGAAACAATTAAAACTCATTTCACTTCCCTTTCCTTTCAGGTTTCAAACATTCAACAAGAAATCATTCACACATATCATAAAATCAATTGCCTGACAAAAAGAGTAAAACATTCATGAGCATAACATTCAAAAATGCATACAGAGAGAATACATAAACACCATGAGTCTGAATCACAACTTTCTTGTATTAATTCATAACTTCTGTACATGGATTCTACTACACAACTCTTTCTTTCTCCTCTATGCTCTTGCTCTGGTGCTTTTTCCTTCTATGTTACAATTACACAATGAGGGTGTCTATATCCGTTTTCCCTCCACTCCTAAAACTATCTCATCAGAGAATTCAAAGCTACCTACTAACATAAATGCTTTCTACCTACTATGGACGAGAGAGGATCGCTCAAGGTCCTTTAAAATATATAAGTACGCCCCTTCTTAACTATCACATTTAAGTTTGGCGCATCCAATCTTCAAAAGTTTTTAAACAATTTATCATGTGCTCAAAATGTGTTGTGCTTGCCCCACGCTCTCTTGATGTTGACGATGCTCCTGCATCAGGTTGTCACCAAAATACACATCCCATTTATCAAATACTTGTAAGGTTACTTGGGGAATAAGTGTCATTTCATCCATTTTGGATGGTTTTCCCACCCTCTGACATAAATCACAGGCATGGAAATATTCCTTCGCGTCCTTATGAATTGTAGGCTACCATAATATTGTGCACAACACCTTTTGTTTTGTATATTTCCTGCATACTTCCCTCCAGCTATGCCTTTGGGTACTTCTACTAACACCATGGAGTGTTCATGTTGCATCACACATCTTCTCATAATTCCTTCTGCACCTAACTTGTATAAATGACCTATAATCAACATATAGTTTGCAATGCACACTACCAACTTCTTTTTCTGTGCAACATTAAATTCCTTGGGAGCCATTCTTATGCTCAATAATCCAACAATGTCAACAAAATATTCATCAACAATCTGAACAGATAATAAGTTAGCATCAAGAAAATTATCCTCCAAGTTTTTTTTATCCTCTCCATTCATAATTCTTGATAGATGATCAGTTCCTCCATTCAACTTCCCTGGTTTTACTATGACTTCAAAATCATATTCCTAAAACAATAAAATGCACCTATATATCCTTCCCCCCAACACTTGCTTGTTAATTAGTTACTTCAAAGAGGAATGATCTGTAAACATCTTAAAATGTTTCCCCAATAAATAATGTCTCAACTTTTGTAAGGCATATACCATAGCGAGACCTTACCTTTCTCTATTATTGTAGTTCTTCTCAGACTCATACAACTTCCTACTAGAAAAATATATTGGGAGATCAATGTATCCTTTACCTAGTTGTGCCAATACTTCTCCAAGTGCAATGGATGAAGCGTCCACATGCACATGAAATTATTTTGTCCAATCTGGAAAGCTGAGAATTGGTGATATCACCATATTCTCTTTCAGTATGTCTAAGATCTCTTAGCATTCATCGTTCCACTGAAATGTGATGTCTTTATTTAGTAACTTCTCCATGGGCACAATAATCTTTGCATACCCGTTTATGAATTTCTTTTAGTACCTTGTGTGGACCAATTTTGCTCAAACTAGTGCACTAACTTTGGTGGTCGTAAATTGACAAAAACAAAAATCTTTGCAGGATCTACTATTAAGCAATGTTTGCATACAATGTGTCCAAGTAGGATGTTGAAAAATGTATTGAATATACATTTCTTAATGTTCAGGGAAATTTTACACTTCCTACATCTATTTAAAATTAACCTCAAAATTTCTACATGGTCCTTCAATAAACTGAATATTGTCCAATCATCCAGATAAACTTCTAAAAATTTATCTAAAAAATACTTGAATCCATCTACTACTACTCTGTAAAACATTGTTGGTTCATTCATTAAACCAAATCAGATTACTATGTACTGATATGACCCTCACTCTGTCGCAAATGTAGTTTTTTACCTGTCCTCTGGAGAAATTATAATCTGATGGTAACTTGAAAATCTGTATGTGAAGGAGTACACTTCTTGTCCTCCCACATTCTCTAAAACCTCATATGTAAATAGAGTAGGAAAGGGATCATGCATGCATGAATAATTTAATTTCCTCAGATCCACACATATCATAATCCCTCCATCCTTATTTTCCTATACCACCATTGGACTAATCCATTTTGATTCTTCCAAAGGCTCTATGATTCGTGATTCTAGCATTCTGTCATGTTCTGCCTTAACCTTCTTCTTATATATGTGGTTTAATTTGTATCGTCTATGTCTCTGGTATTTCCTCTTGTCTAAGGGATATATTCATTTCCCTAGTTTATCTTTATACCCCTTTAATCTCTGGAAATGTGGTTGGGAATAAGTCACTATAGTCGCGCATTAATTTAGTTATCTTTTTTGTTGTTTCACTGTCCCAATAATCTCCAATGCTCGCTATCTTGGGATTTTCTTATGTCCCAATATTGACCCTTTTAATATTCATAGGTGTAGTGAACTCTTATGATTGTAACATGAGTCCTTCCAACCCTCTTTCTCCTTCCCCTTATATTATATTTATGTCACGTGGGTTTTCCTATGCTTCTTCATCCTCTACGACCTCATAATAATACACTAATTCTTAAAGTGTTTATTTTTCGTAACCTTTGTCTATTGTCATTTTATCTACCCCATACTCTTCAAATATATTCCTTTTGATCCTCTGTAATGCTAGATCCACCCATGGATTTTCACTTTCAAATGAAAAGGTCTTAATAAATTTATGTTGCACTACACCCCAACTCCCAGTTTCTCTGTGCAGTTCCTACTCCTTGTACCAATTACTAGGTATCCCTTCTAATGTATGAATAAAGTAATGCATACATTCCCCTGGTGGTACCAATATCCACTTAATGAAACTATCATTTATGTGATTTCTTGGTTTCCCTATTCCATCATACTTTTGGTAAGGTTCTATTTTGCATCAGTCACTTCCACTAATACTAGTCCAGATTTACATTCTTATGTGCACTCCACCATTGTTTAGATGTGTGCCTTAGTGCTATATCCAACACTAGAAAACTTTGATTATCCAAAACCTATGATTCGAACTCTGTCTCAAAGTTTTCTAAATTTTCCTCTTCAGTAAATATGGGAAAGTGTCTTACTTTTGTCCCAACCCATCTTACTGCACGTGTAACTTTGGCGCAAATCCTATTAGAGACTTCATGCAATCTTTTTTTCTTGTTTTCTAATACAGTATCTGAATCTTACATGTAAGAATTGATACTCCTTCAATTGAGTACTCCATCTATAGTTGGATTCACATAGTCTTCCTCTCGCGCAGTAGTCTTATACAATTGGTTCACATCATCCTCTAGAACATTGTCAGGCATAAGTTCTACATATATTTCACAATTAGAAGGATCTAAAGCTGCTACTACCCTAAAGTTCCCAGCTTCAAATATCATCTTTCTAGTCTTTAAATTAATAATGGCATGATTATCAAAATCCCAATCAATTGCCAATAGTGATGGAAATGGTATAGACTCATCCATCATATCCATTACTTCAAAGTATGTTGTCATGCGCACACCATCTAGATCCACTATTTCCTTCTTCAATCTACTAATGGGAATCACTCTTTGATGGTTTTGTAGTTTCAACTAGATATTGGAATACCCTAGTGTAGGTTCTTTCATTTCTTCCCAAGTCTTCTTTGGAAAAATGTTGACATTTGATCCTAAGTATATGATAACATTTCACATATTAAAGTCTCTTATATTTTCATTCAATATGAAATATCTACTAGTTATTTTTTTTCTATGGACCTGATTGATCTCTTTGGTTAAGTCCCTACCCTTTATTCTATGCTATATTTATCAAGCATACTTTTAAACAACTCCATAACATTCTTATCATTAAGTAATTTAAAGAAAGATTCCAGGAAATTCTTTAAGTTACTTACTTTGTGTTTTTCTCTCCTTTGTAAGTATGATCCAAATATCGAGGCATATCAAAAATAGGAGTCTCATACTATTGAAGACAAAAATCGCAACAAGGAATTTCGAAACGAGATATAATACTTGTAGGTGGGACCCCCTTGTAGACCGAAGGCTCGGAGGTAGTGATATCACACATTTTATGTTGTTGTGTCGATGCTTCTTACAGGGTCTTATATGGTTGATGATGCAGTCTTGGTTTCAATTTGACATAATAACAGATGGGTGATGTATTTTATGAGAAGTTTGGTTATTCGAAGATTTAATTTTATGTTATCATTGGCATATATTTACAGTTGTTATATTTGATCATGTCGCCATGATTATTACCTGGCTACACCTGCATATAAATATATTATTAAAAACATAAACAAAAGCAGAAGGGAAGAGACTTACAAGAAAATACAAATGAAAGGGCCTATGTTATGCTATGTTAGAAGTCAAGTGCAAATGAAATGAAAACAAGTTAGTGTTAATCCTAACTATTAATGGTTAGTGGCTATGTGATTTTCATTTAAGTTTTATTGCGCACATTTGATATGGAAATACATATNGAAAGGGCCTATGTTATGCTATGTTAGAAGTCAAGTGCAAATGAAATGAAAACAAGTTAGTGTTAATCCTAACTATTAATGGTTAGTGGCTATGTGATTTTCATTTAAGTTTTATTGCGCACATTTGATATGGAAATACATATGGTATGGTATGGAAGCTTTGAAATGGTTAATATGAATTTTTTGGGTGGCGCATTTGGAAAGCAATGTGGTCGCAGATTTCAACAGTTTGGAGTTAATGACATGGTTAAATGTATTAGTGATTGTTGGTTGTCGTGTACTTCAAAATTGAATGAAGAGAGGATGGAAGCGACGCTCATTAAACGAACATCACTCCATACTTTCCCCATTAGGTTGTCACCTTAGTATGGTTATTGTTGCATTTCATTTTTATGTTGATTAAGCTCCGAGATCCAAGCCTCGAAAGGAAGTGCTCAACCAAGTCGACCCTTTTAAGATATCGGTTACATGTACATTTCTTTTCACCCATCCATGAACTATGCTCTATGTATGAATGAATGATGGATCAATAATACTTTGGTTTGTGTTTTCTTGAGATTGGAAACTATGTAAATGTGTGTTTCTTCTCTCTGGAATGACTTTGTGGTTGTTCGACTTGCAAGTAAAAGAATTGGTTGGTTGAGTTGTGCATTCACTCGTTGTTCTGTGTGTTGAAAATCGTGATGGCTCTCTATAGTTTTTAAGTGGATATGGGTATTATCTCTATGTGTTTTTTTGGATGGTTTCACTCAGTTTATCCTTCTTGTTCGCTTCCTCATAGTTATGAGGGTAATCATGTTTAGTCGTATTTAGTTTGCTATGTGGTTGATGTGTATGTTTTTCAGACTGCCTTTTGGTCACTATGTATTTTCCAGAGTCATGGTTGTGGGTTTATTCACATGGCCATGTTTTTTTTTTCATGGTATTGGCATCAACGTATATTAGAAGTTAGTCTCAGGGTGGCCATTATGTCAATATATATGGTTTATGGTTGATTGGATGATATAAATTATGCCTCAGGTTTGCATTTCCATTGGCATTGTCATCAAATTAAATGGACAGAGGGAATACCTAAGTGTGTTCTGGGTACTTTTTATTGTCCATTGGGCATTTGCTTCTCCTCTGCATCATTTTCCTACATGATCCTTCATTGAACTATTGCACCATTGCACAGACTGGGAGTTATAAGGAACATTGTGCTTATATCAAAGGATCTCTGCCTATTGGTTGATATGGTTGGAAGACCTCTAGTATCTCAGTTATCTTGATGACCGAGAAAACTCTTAATTGCTTCTTTGTATTTGTTATTACAGAGCATGGATTTTTTTTTAAATCCCTAATTATCTTACTCAAATAGGGAATCTTTCTGATTGTCCAGGATTGGTTGTAAAATCGAGTGCTTATAACAATGGTGTCGAATACCTAGCTCATTTTATTTGATTAAATTGGTTGATTGAGAATGAGTGATAATGTGCAGTCAATGGTTGTATCTTCTCGTTATGATTTTGATCATTGTATTCTTACAACATGGTGTCAATTACAAGTTGGTGACTGTGGGTGTTTCACTAGTCCCCATTGGGATCAAGGAAAATAGTGGAAATTGATGATTGTGACTTTGTTGTTTCACTGTGTATCTATTATGGAGGCATCATGCATGTTTTATTTAATTGCATCATCAGGTATGAAGCTCGGGTTTTGTATTATGTCTTCATTGCAATTTTTTTTTAGTTAATATAATGAAAAAGTCATGAAATCAGGAAAGTGTTAGAAGTCTGTTCAATTTGGAAAAGGGACATGTGTATATGTTTTATTTGGAAGATTGAAAATTATGGACAGTGTTTGATAATTTATAGTGATATATAATGGATAGAGATGGAGCAATGTTGTTGTGTGTTTCTTTTTATTTTGTTTTAAATTAAAGGAAATAAATTAGAGACCAAGTATTCTCTTAACATGACTGTTGAAAGTCGTAATGATTATGAGTATGATTACAGACTGTGTTAATTGAGAATTTTTGAAGAAATTGAATGTGGGACAACGAATAGTTTGACACACATTAATTGTTTGATTGGTATTCGTATCTTTTGTATTGAATACAAAGTTTTTTTTATGGATTACTTGATTTGTTTTATGAACAATATTCATTTTTCCCCTACCATTCTCTCACTTTTTTGTGCATTACAAGTCCCTTCGCCTTCCCATAATCAATATCCACTCCATGTTCTTAAAATTAAATTATAGTTAAGTTAAAATCTATATCATAACATTTAAAGGATGTCACAGGGATGAGTTACAGTGATATATTCTTTTGATTAAAATACAGTTGATTGTTTGATGATTTGTTGAGCAGTAATCATGATCTACTCCCCTTCATTTTAACACTTTTCAATCAATACAATCCCTCACATATCCCATAACCATTATTCACCCCTTTCTCATTGACAAGTATTAAACGATTTGTATGGATTGGATTGCATGAGTCTGATGTGTTGTTGAGCCAAATTTTGTTTCATATTTTAAAGAGATGTCATGTATGGTTGTTGAAGAAACTAGTTGCTAATCAATAATGAATACAGTAACGAGATTTTTTAGCAGAGGTAGCCATGGATGGGGTAACATAGGAAGAGTAAATTGGAAGAGGGGCCCTAGAAGGCCAAGTTTCTCTATACATTTTGATGCAGACTCACAAGAGTTGAGCCAGTTATTCCAAGATGGATTTTTTAACTGGATTGGAAAAGGAGTGGTCCAACCTAGGCCATAAAGGCCTCCCTTCCAAGCCCCACATGTCCCTGGTATCCCAGTTCCCCCTCATGTCTCATTACAACCCGAAGTCTCTGAAAACGACATATGGAAAGAGATTGTCCACCCGGAAGTCTCCCAACATCATGGTTGGCCCAACTTGTCTTTACGTGCTCCTCCACCTATTAATCAATTTGTCCAAGCTACCCATGCCCACTCACTAGTACAATCTTCCAATGTACGAAAAAGGTTAAAAATTGAGTCCCACCATGCTCCTAACAAAGGAAAAGTCATTGTTGCCACCTTCTCTCCCTCAAATGACTCTACCAAATCCATGTCATCCTGCATGCATTTGAGAGATGATTTCTCTCATGTTATTAGTGAGATTAGGCCTAAAGGATCCACACAGCCTAAGGAAAATTAAGAGAAATCAAAGGGTCACAATAGCAACAAGGGGAAGATTGCCTCCCAGAGTGGAAAATATGGGTTTTAAGTGTTTTTATTTATTGATTGTTGACAACAACTAACTTCTGAAATTTTTGACAACACACTATTTTTTGGATATATGGATATTATATTTTTGGATATAATTTCAATTATCATTGATATAAATTGTCAAATTATGACAGTGATGATGGGAGCCACAAGGAGGGATGTGTTTGATTGATTAACTAGTTGGGTTATGCTAGTTAAAGAAACTAAAGGGAGTCAAAAGGGGTCCCACCTACATGTTATTATTTATTAAAGACCCTTATTATTATTTTATTACTTCCCCCCCTTAACTAAAAAGTTGGTTGGGTTTTATTTAACTTAACTAAAGAGGTAGTTTAACTACTTCAACCCATTCTAATTGCTTAAAGGAAAATGGAAAAGGAGGAACAAGAGGAGAATAGAAAGAGAAAGCATACTAAGTTCTGATGTTTGAGCTTTATTGAGACAATTCAGTTTTCATTCATTCATTGATTCATTGAACGCCTAATTCTCTTTTATTATAGTAGGGTCCTATTATAGATAGCAAGATTCAAGGCTGGATTTCATCATTCAGACACATGTTTCTCAGAGGTGTTGATCTATCTTTGATAGTCTATGTAGAATTGTTTGTTTGTGAATTAAATTTCATGACTGATAAAGGCTATTGTGCAGAGACGAGTGGGCAACAATCTGTAGCAAGATAATCCATCTTTTAAATTTCAGTTTTCTTACTTTCTCTCAGAAGTCCTTTTGTATGGTTTTCATCGGGGACATCTAAGTTTGACTTTGGTCCAAACTTTGTAAGGGAATTTTGTAAAGAGAACTAGTATTTTGATAATTTAGAATGGAATAAACAATTTCCTTATGTCTCATATGTGTTGATTATTGACATGGTAATTTTACTTGTGTGTCTATATTTATTTCTGCATCTATTATATTCAGAAAATTACATAAATATTGAATTTTTTAGCAATCTTTCATTTAAAAAAAAGAACCTAAGCACTTGTAATCAATACTTGTGGATTAGGAAGAAATTTTTGATGGCTATAAAAATAAGGTGATATTCCCATGTATCTTTCTTTAGACAAGTAGGATCTGAAAATGCTTGAGTAAGATCATTTCATATATTTTCCTCAACACATACCTCGGTGCAGTGTTTGATGTGGAGGCTTCATTCTCCTTCATGAAATCCTTATTTTATTCCTTTAAAGTTTCGTTCTCCTTATTTGAATCAAATTGTTGTTGTCGTTGACTGTTCTTATGAATCCAACACTGAGATTCCTTCTTATGATCCTATGCATGAGCTCCTGTCTTCACTCCTCCTCTAGTCACTATATTGATGTTCCTTCGAGGATCCCTTATTTCTGCAACAATCCACTAAACATTCTGGTTATTTAGATTTTGATTTTCCTGGATCTTCGTTATCAACTTTGGACACTCTTTTGTCACGTGATTTATTGCACGACAATACATATATGTTGTTGTTGGTTGAGGAAAATATTTGGCATAGTGTCCTTGCTATTAAAAATTATTGTAGATAATAGGCCTTCTTCCTCTACCGATTCCTCCTCTTCTTGTACCTATGAATCACCCTATGTTCCCCTATGGACCCATGTTCTTTTGATTATGCTATGGTTATTGATTATACTACGAGGGTTTCTGAAACTGTGGCATTGCTTGAAATTATTACACATTGCCAAATTGTGGTGTAGTATGTCATCCCATCAACTCAGCTTGCATCATGTATGCATCTGAGATTCCTTTCTTCATTAACTCTAGAGTTGTACAATTTTTTTCTTCATGTCTTACTGACTTAGAAAAGTTACAGAAAGTAGTCTTTGGTTATGTCTTGTACTTCTGCATCATAGAGAAGTGATATGGATCATGCCCATGTGTCTTTCATATTTCACAGCAAGGCCCTCCTGTAGGAAATTCATTTGGAAACCCTAATCCCAGGTACTATGCAAATGTCGAACACTCATTCTTTTGATGTCCCTTTGATCTCCACAGGGTACACCACATTTGTTCTCTTTTCTCCCTACTTTTATTCTAGTTTAATTGCACTGTCAAGTTCTTTAGGTCTTCCTTTAGATCATGTATAGCTTGATCTGTCTAATTTCTTAAAGGAAAAAGGAAAAGGAGGAACATGAGGAGAATAGAAGGAGAAAGCATACTAAGGTCTAATCTTTGATCTTTATTGAGGAAGAGAAAGCATACTGGCTCCATTCTTTGATCTTATTGACATATCTAGTTTTCTTTCATTATTTAATTCATTGAAAGGCTAATTCTCTTTTATTATAACAGATTTCTACTATAGATAGCAAGATTCAAGTTGAATTTCATCATTCGCATCAAGTTTGTTTTTCTGTAGGTGTTGATTTCATCTTTGATAGTCTATGTAGACTCTGTATGTTTGTGAATTAAATTTCATGACTGACAAGCAAGCACAGCAGAGTCGAGTGGGAAACAATTTGTAGAAAGATAATCCATCTTTTAAATTTCAGTTTTCTTACTTTCTCTCGGAAGACCTTTTGTATGGTTTTCATCGTAGACATCTAAGTTTGGTCCAAACTTCCTCGGGGAATTTTGTAAATAGAATGAGTATTTTGATAACTTAGAATGGAATAAACACCTATTTATGTCTCATATGTGTTAATATATGACTTGGTATTTTTGCTTTCAACTTCTATATTTATTTCTACATTTATATATTCAGAAAATTACAAATATTGAAATTTTCTGCAATCTTTCATTTAAAAAAAATAATCATCCAAGCACTTCTGTAATCAATAATTGTGGATTAGGAAGAAATTTTTTATGGCATTGGAAAATAAAGAGTGATATTCCCATGTATATTTCTTTAGACAAGTAGGATCTGAAAATGCTTGAGTAAGATCATTTCATATCTTTTCCTCAACACATACCTCGACACAGTGTTTGATGTGGAGGCTTCATTCTCCTTCATGAACTCCTTCTTTTCTTCCTTGAAATTTTCCTTCTCCTTATTTGAATCAAATTGTTGTTGTCGCTGAGTGTTCTTATGAATCCAACACTAATATTCCTTCTTATGATACTACGCATCAACTCCTGCCTTCACTCCTCCTCTAGTCACTATATTGATGTTCCTCCGAGGATCCCTTATTTCTGCAACAATCCACTAAACATTCTGTTTATTTAGATTTTGATTTTCTTGGATCTTCATCATCAATGTTGGACACTCTTCTGTCACATGATTTATTGCACGATAGTACATACATGTTGTTGTTGGTTGAGGAAAATATTTGGCATTGTGTCCTTGCTATTGAAAATTATTCTAGATAATAAGCCTTCTTCCTCTGCCCATTCCTCCTCTTCCTGTACCTATGAATCACCATATGTTCCCCTATGGATCCATGTTATTTTGATTATGCTATGGTTCTTGATTATACTGCGGGGGTTTCTTATGAATCCAACACTGAGATTCCTTCTTATGATCCTATGCATCAACTCCTGTCTTCACTCCTCCTCTAGTCACTATATTGATGTTCCTCCGAGGATCCCTTATTTCTGCAACAATCCACTAAACATTCTGGTTATTTAGATTTTGATTTTCCTGGATCTTTGTTATCAACTTTGGACACTCTTCTGTCACGTGATTTATTGCACAACAATACATATATGTTGTTGTTGGTTGAATAAAATATTAGGCATAGTGTCCTTGCTATTAAAAATTATTGTAGATAATAGGCCTTCTTCCTCTACCCATTCCTCCTCTTCCTGTACCTATGAATCACCATATGTTCCCATATGGATCCATGTTCTTTTGATTATGCTATGGTTATTGATTATAATGTGGGAGTTTCTGAAACTGTAGCATTGCTTGAAATTGTTGCGCACTGCCAAATTGTGGTGTAGTATGTCCTCCCATCAACTTAGCCTGGATCATGTATGCATCTGAGGTTCCTTTCTTCATTAACTCTAGAGTTCTACATTTTTATTATTCATGTCCTAGTGAATTAGAAAAGTTACAGAAAGTACTCTTTGGTTATGTCTTGTACTTTTGCATCATAGGGAACTGATATGGATCATGCCCATGTGTCTTTCATATTCCACACCAAGGCCCTCCTATAGGAAATTCATTTGGCAACCCTAGTCCCAGGTTCTATGAAAATGTCGAACACTCATTCTTGTGATGTCCCTCTGATATCCACAGGTTACACCACATTTCTTCTCTTTTATCCCTACTTTTATTCTGGCTTAATTGCAATATCAAGTTCTTTAGGTCTTCCTTTAGATCGTGTATAGATGGATGTGTCTTCTTATACAAATTCTCTTCTAGATACATCGCTTCTTGAAGTGCCTCTACCTGTGTTTGAAATTTGTGTTGTCTCAATGGATATTTAAAGTGTGGTAACAAAGAATTTATAAACAATTGTTTTTGTTGCATGTCATAAATGGGATACTTTAGTTTACCTTTCAATGTCTTGAACTTCTTATCGATGTCCCACACAGACTCTCCTGGATTTTTTCTAACCTCAATCATCTCATTCATAAACTGATCTTCTGATTTTGGCCTTTGAAACTTCGTGATCAGTGCCTGCTTGATCTCTGCTACTATTCCCGGTGCACCCTATGGATTTTTTACTGCTAGAATCATATACCAATCTAGCATACAGTTTCTGAACGTTATTGGTCATTGCACTACTTTTCTTTCCTCATCGGTGACTCTTTTTGCTTCTCATATTATCTCACACATGAATAGGGGCTTCTATGGATCTTATGATCCATCCCCATGAAAATATGGTAATCATTTTGTTGGATCTATGCCTTTCATTGTCGAATGTGTTATACGTGCTTTGCACAATACTACTCTCTATGTATTGTTGTTAGGAATTGAATTCTCACTACCGTTGCTACTAGTACTTCCACTTGTACCACTACTTGTACTGCTTCTATTACTTCAACTTGTACCCTAACTTCTATTCGGATGTCCTAGATTCTTCTGACCACTAGTCACTTGTTATCTAAGCAACTCTTTCTTTGTTGATGTGTTATTTATACATGGTGTTTTACGTTCTATGCTAACTCAGATCTGGACAGAGGTATCTTCTTCCTCATGAGATCCCACTCCTCTAGTCTTTATTTTGTGTGTAGCGCACAATATTTCTTAAATGTGATCCACAGCATGGAGATCCTATACCTCTTCTTCATCACTCTTCAAGCCCTCCCTCTCAACTACTACTCTTTTCTTCCTATTAAGATTATACTGGTAGGGTCTTCCACTGTGCGACGTTCCTTCCTTCTATATAATTTCTTGGATGTCCTCTTGATCCATCATAATGGGATCTTTATCTTTATTGTGCTCTTTTATATACATTTATCCCTCCATCTTAGACCTTCCTTAGTGTTTCCCCTAACTCCCCCATGCATGCAGGTTAGTTTAGTTGTCTAATTCCATAGTTAATAACCCCTTATCATGCAATTTTATCTTGATCGAAGTGTACAATGACCTGATGTACTTTCCCCTTTGGAATTTAAGAAAATCTTATTCTACTACACTATAAGACTTCAATGTGTCTACTGCAAAATCAATGATATACCCCAATACAATGTTGTCTAGCCAAAAATCTACTGCACATGTGAATTTATTATTTAACCCTTTCAACCATGCGATACTTTCTTCTATCAACTCCACTGATCTAACTCTACTCGTCGGATGGATATCTTTGAACCATGTTATCCACTCCTGCAATAGCGTAGGAAACTCACTAAAGAAACTTTCTTGTATTTCGTTGAATATGTATCTCTCCAAGTAATGTCTTGGATCAAATCTAGCACTTCTATTATATTTATGGGAAAACTCTAGCTCATGAACTATAAATCATGTTTCATTATCCTCTTTTGTAAGGTTTGAGCCTAAAAACACCCCCTTTCTTAAACCCTCACACTATATTATGTGATACATCCCTCCCGATCTAATCTTCTGAGTTCCAAACCAGAACATAACCATTATTGGTTACTTATGGGTTGAACCACATTATAACTACATGATTACCAACTTCCCTTCTGTCATCGACCCTCCTAGATACCAAAAGGAAACACAGTGCACAAAGTGCACTACACAAACTCACCCAAGATGGCTTCAATGGGTGGTTGCAGGACTCATATGTCTACAACCCTGGGAGGGGATGTGTTTCTCTGTCAGGGGAATTATATCCACTCAATTGTTAACCCTCGAATATCCATATATTATTCTAACTCTAACTCTTACTAGTGACACAACATATGACCAACATACTTCAGTAACCATTATATAAGCATGTATTCAATGATAGGTATCCATCTATTGTAACACATGATTCATATCTAAACACTAGCTATGACATCCATTCATTTAGTGTTGTTGTATAGTTCTTCCCTTATGCACACTATTATTGCCTTTATCATTTACATGTTCATCATAAATTCATCAACTCAAATGTAACCATAAACACTACAAACATTCACACTTAACATATATATATCATGGTTCACCCCCTCTTGGGCTACACCCACAAAGATTTATCGCTTGGGTTCTTTATTCATATTCTCTGCAAACTCCAGTGTTGTGCACTCTACAATCCTTCCTCCATTACATTTGATCTCCACTGATCAAAATAGTTTTCACAACTCTAAGAACTTTTGACCAATATACTATCAGACTGTCTAAAATGGCTAACTCAATAACTCTCCAACAACGACCTTTACAGTCCTAATATATTCTCCTTATACAAAAATTGGGACAAAGACCTTACAAAAACCCTAAACCTAAGCGGATTAGGTTTGTCCACTTCTCCTTGACTTAATATTGGTTGGTCAACGATCCAACTGTTCCCAAAGTCAACACATGTCCACATTCCAACTGCTTTGTGAAGTAGTTTGTCCACTTTGTAGAAGGATTTCTTGGCACTTCTTTTCCTCTATTTCTGACGTGCTCCCCTATTTTTTGACGTTGTCTTGAAATATTAAAAATTTTCTTGGTTTTCTCCCAAAATTGTCCTGTGCCAATAATTAAAGTGACATGTTAGAAAATATAAAGACTTCATTGATTCATAGGTTCTTCAATTCGTGTTAGATCATTTGATGGATTGAACCAATGAAAGATGATAATGAACGCCTCCCTAAAAAGCTTGAAAACAAGTAATTTTTAGCGGAGAATCTTGATTTCATTAATTCATGCTTGTGTTATAAATTAAATTTTGATACTTGATCATATAAAAATATTTTTGTTTTTGTATTAGGCATTGTGTTGTAGAGTTCATATTTAAATGAGTATTTTCCTTCTCTAATTTAGGATTTTGTTAAATCTGGTTCAATATACGTGATTTTCTCCAACTAATTTCCATCTATTTTGATGTGTGGTTGAGATATTATATCAATGGGTTTTTAGTATGATAAGATAGCGTGCATATTCTAAGAGAAAAATCAAGTTGTATTTATATGTGTAGTTTTATTGGTTGAATAGATCACTAACGATATTTTTTAGTGTGTTGAAAGAATATCAAATTTCTCAATTCATAACAAGGATTACCTTTTGAAGGTTTATTCATAGTCGAGTTTGACCTTCAAGAAGATCGGGATCTGATCTTCAACATAGGCCCGTGGTTTTGGGAAAACTCGGGTTTTTTCATGAATCCCTGGTCTCCTTCTTTCAATACAGCTACTGAAATTATCTCCATAGCCCCTATTTGGGTGAGACTTCCTAGCATGCCCCTGCATTTTTTGGGTTTTCCCTCTCTCGAAGCCATTGGCTCAGCTTTAGGAAAGTTCCACTTCACTAGACATGAAACTTTGAGGCACAACACCTCTACTTATGCCCATATTTTCATGGAAATGGATTTCAGTAAAGAATTCCCAGCTAAATTTATCATTACTTGTAAAAATCACTCTTGGCCTTAGAAAATTGACTTTGAGAGCGTCTCCTTAAACTACAAATCTTGTTTGGAAACATGACATATTGCTTCCTTTTGTCCCAAATGGTCTAAAAAATATTATAAAGAACCTAAAATCCACTTGATGGGTTGGTTCTAGTGAAGGCCTATTCAAGGAAATCCATTATCTCAATAAGCATGCGAGAAATCCACTAAGATGTTGGAGAAACATGAATCTACCCTTCATGACTCAGATAAGGGAATTCATATACAACAATCCCCTCAGCCACTGACAAGCTGGGAATATCGGATTGATGTAGTTGAGCTTTCAGATGAAGAAAATAAATAATATTCAGATCAATAAATCCCAAGTATCATAGACATTACAAATGGTCCAACATTTACAAACGAAGTTTGGAAGGTAGTCGGAAATAAGAAGAAAGTACTTTTAACACCAAATCCAATGGTAACATTAAGTTAGACCCGCAAGTCAAGAAAAAACATGATCTCTTCCCCATCAAGTTAACTTATATGCAATGTCTCCTCATGTTTGTCCTTGGAGTCTTTTTTTTAGTGTAGTCAATAAGGTTTTTCTATGTCAGTACTTTAAAAAGTCAGTATTCAATAAGTTTGTTCTATTTAGTATTTTATAGTAGTTTTTTATTTGAGACCCTGAGTTGGCTTGAAGATTTCAATATTATGTAACTCCTTCGTGGTCTCGACCGCACCTACTTTATTATAAAATTTCCCAGTTTCTATAAAAGAAAAAACAAGGATTACCTTTTGCAATGTAGGTTGATCCGAATTATATCATTATAATATTTTTCATCTATCGCAATTCTTTTTGAGTGGAAAAAAAGGAGGAATCATCTTGGAGGGTCATTTTAATGATAGGTCCTAGTTTAGAAAATTACGGTTTGAAACCTTCTATATCCATTTTCAGGCATCAAACAACCTTTTTCTGGGTAAACAATTTATTTTATTTCGCTAAGATTGCTTGAGAGTATAAAAAACATAAATACATTTCCAATGATGAAAAAATAATATCAATCATATCTTTTATGCAAAAGTTATGTCTCCTACAAGATTGTCTATTGTGTTGACCAGCATGGTATGAGTCAATGCCATCTCAACCCCCATTACTCATGCTTATAGGTCTAGCCACATGTGGAATTTTAATAATGTTTTATAAGGTACAAGACCTATTACAATTTAGCGTTGAGGAAGTAAAAACCCTACTCGTAGATTTCTATCGAATGATATGAAATACATGGAAGCTAGGAGCATAAAGGGTTCCATCCTTTTTAATTTTATCTTGTGAAATAACTGAGAAAAAAAATATAGGAGTCATATTTTTTGACAATTATAGAGGAGGAGGATTATATAGCAGTAGTTTAGGATACGATACCAAAAGGTAACTCTATAGTGATTTTCCACACCCTTGTATGCACATTTTATAACTAAAGAAAAGAGAATGGAGCATAAGCCTCACCTTCTAGTTGGGTTTTCTCTTTTGTTGGGTTTTCAAAGTCAAATATTTTTTTCATTTGTGTG
Source organism: Picea sitchensis (assembly GCA_010110895.2). Taxonomy (NCBI): domain Eukaryota; kingdom Viridiplantae; phylum Streptophyta; class Pinopsida; order Pinales; family Pinaceae; genus Picea; species Picea sitchensis. Next base: position 94,354 of record SNQJ01S0050207.1, read on the forward strand.
GATTGTGTGTATTTTTTCATGTTCTTTCATTTCTATATCTCAATTATTTCTTAAGTTACATCCATAAGAAAGAGATAATAAATCTAGGGTCTAAGGGAATAAAGCACATACATATAATATTTCATAATATTAAAGGATCTTTTGTGTTGAAATATTCCATTCTAATATCAACGACATTTTACGGATCATATTGGTATGACATAAAGTTTTTTGGGGGTTATTTTTGGGAAGTTGTAGGAATCGAGGAATTGGTTTAAGAAGAAAGTTGCAGAACCGTAAACATCACCAACATTTTTTTTCACAAAGACCCTTGAGATCCAGTAGAGGAGAGAAATTTAAAAGGATAAAATAGAAACTCACTAACATATCTCACAATATGTCTGTCATCGTGGTGGCTCTAGTAATTAATCTTGAGCTTTTTGTAGAAGTTGTAGGCTCGAACTCAAATATTAGAGCAAATGAGAAACTCAGGGATAATGAAAACTCATAAAATGAATCATAGAAAGAACCCAAGCAAGATAAGACGTGTTCTAGTACCCTAAAACCTTGAAATTATGTATTGAATATGGAAGCAAAAGTAGATACAAATCCATACCAAGGTGATATCAATGCATTAAAATTTAATCATTGGTTGCAGTAACTACAAGTTTATTTAAGCATTCACCATATAGATGAAGAACAAAAGATATCATTTTCCAAACTGAAGCTATAGGAT
>SNQJ01S0050209.1:6950-20516 GCA_010110895.2 Picea sitchensis
TCTGAATTCAATGCCCAATCGCAAGTCGAATGACATGGCACAACAATTAAACGTTTAATTAAAATAAAAAATAACAGTCTAAATTTGAAAATTCCTAGTCACATAACGCATTACAAGGCACAACAATTAAAACGTTTAATTTAAACAAAACTAAAAGTATGAAATTTGAAAATGCCCAGTCACATAACACATTACAAGGCACCACGCGGAGGGAAGGAAAAGGGAATCCAAAGAATCGAACCTCTGGTGATCTTCTGTCACGTCAAGCTCTAATGGAAAAGTAGAAGGAGAAACAACCACGTTGGGTGAAAGTTAAGGGAAATAGGGTGAAAAACGCAAAGCACAAGGCCATTTGCAAGGAGGTCGCATGGGTAAATGCCTAGAGAGATATCGAATTTGCTGAGGTAAAAAAAATGCATACAGAAATGTCAATGTCGAGGTTGAAACACACAGGGAAACACATCCCAGTTATGCAGAAACACAGAGAAGGAAAGGACGTTCTGGGCCAAAAATCGTGAGCCTACAACGCAGAGAGGGATGAGTTCAAGATGGGAGAATTTTGCCCAAATCCCAAGGATNAATCGCAAGTCGAATGACATGGCACAACAATTAAACGTTTAATTAAAATAAAAAATAACAGTCTAAATTTGAAAATTCCTAGTCACATAACGCATTACAAGGCACAACAATTAAATCATTTAATTTAAACAAAACTGAAAGTATGAAATTCGAAAATGCCCAGTCACATAACACATTACAAGGCACCACGCGGAGGGAAGGAAAAGGGAATCCAAAGAATCGAACCTCTAGTGATCTTCTGTCACGTCAAGCTCTAATGGACAAGTAGAAGGAGAAACAACCACGTTGGGCGAAAGTTAAGGGAAATGGGGTGAAAAACGCAAAGCACAAGGCCATTTGCAAGGAGGTCACATGGGTAAATGCCTAGAGAGATATCGAATTTGTTGAGGTAAAAAAAAATGCATACAGAAATGTCAATGCCGAGGTTGAAACACACAGGGAAACACATCCCAGTTATGCAGAAACACAGAGAAGGAAAGGACGTTCTGGGCCAAAAATCGTGAGCCTACAACGCAGAGAGGGATGAGTTCAAGATGGGAGAATTTTGCCCAAATCCCAAGGATTGAACTTCATTGAACGTAAACATAAAAACAAAAAAGAAATGCAGAGATAGTAAGCTCAAGGCTGGGTGATTTAATTGACAGGCAGTGGAGAAGGGGAGGCGACCACGAGCAACAAAAACGTAGAGAAAAGTTGGAAAAATCGTAGAGTTACAGAACCCCAAAAATGCACAAAAGAACATGCCTGCCCTCTGGGATCTTGAAAGGAAATCGCAGGGTTGCAGTACCCCAAAATGCACAGAGTCGTTTCTATGTATATATACATGAAGATCCACGCTAATGCACAAATCCAAAGCATGATAATAGCCATTAATTAGATAGCTAGTGGAGTTATTGAATTGGGTATACTTGCCTTCATTAACCAAACCAGTTAAAATAAAACAAGGTTGGGTCATGTTTGGTCCATCGTCGTCGTCTATCGATTGATCATGGGGCATGACATTCAATGCACAAGAAATTGGAGATGATGCAACATAATTATCATTGAATTCCTAATTCCTGTCTTTTAGGATCCCTAAAAAATATATGTATGTCCCAAGTGCTAATGTGATGATAGTTGTGATATGATGTATCTTGTATTGAATGTATTTGTTGACTCACTGCTATACATATTAACTAAATTCACACACTTGTTATATAGTTTGGATTTTTTTTTTTGTAATTTCATTAAAATCTGGTTGTAGAAAAATTGTTTGGAATTGCAAAAAGTCATCCCTTCCTCTTCTCTCCCATTTCCTTTATAGATTTCTTCTTAGTGACCTTTCCATTTGCACATCAAATTAGTTTTATTAAAAATAAATTAGGAAATATTCTTCCCTGTACACTTGTCACCCAATCCCTTAGTTGCACCCGAAATTTATTTATTTAATTTAATTTAATTGCCAATTTCCCTCACCCACCTAAAAGCGTTCCTAAAAATTCTCCTCGATGTACCTTTATTCCCTCACATTCCCTTATTGACTGAAACCTTTCTTAAAGCTTAGTTGAGTTCATTTTAGGAAAGTTCTTTATATACTAGATTCCTTCTATGTTTTACGTCCCTTTTGCAATTAATTTCCCCTTTTTGTCTCAGTTCGAAATTAGCAAGTTTTGCACAAAAACATCAATTAATATTTTAAATAATTTAATCCTCCATTATTTTTTAGTTTCCCCCCCTTTCTTTTCTTCATCCCCCTTTATTAATTGGTTAATTAATTTTTAGTCATCATATTCTACTTAGACCTAGACTTTAATTTCAACTAGGCTTAGCAAATTTTGAAGGGAGAAATTATAATTAATAAACTTTACTCATACATAATTAATTCAAGGCTGACCATGTTAAAGTAAGATATTGATTTCTAGGCACCTAGGTTCATTGACTCACCCATGTTTAAAAAAATCGTGACGTTCCCTTCAAGACGCACTACATGCTCCAAGGGTGCCACTCACCTTTAGTCATGTCTCATTTATGCGACGTGCCCTTCAAGATGCACTATGTGCTCCAAGGGTGCCACTCGCCTTTTGACTGATTTTGGTAGACTTCTAACCCTTGGAGTCAAAACTCCATTGGGTGACCTTGTGGGAGACTAAGGGCCTCTAAGGAACAAGGATCCTACCTTATTGCGCGCCCCTTAGAATCTTCGTGAGTGACTGTCTCAGTATGCCCTCACAACATCGTGGATCTCTCGAACTAGGTAATCGTTAACCTACAGTTCGAGCCCTGACGAGAGTGCTAGTAGGCTATGGTAGGGCTACTGCCACACCTCTCCCTCAATATCTTTGGTGGTCGTGCATGACCCCTTTACTCCAAATGTGAGTTTAATTAGCAAGATATCATCAACCTGCATACATCAACGAAACATGTCAGTGATCCATAAACAACATCATAATATACCAGTCATATGTCACATATGGAATAACATAAATAATCAAACCATAAACAACCCATTCCCTAACTTGATCCATAGTCCAAGGAGGTCCATCGATGCCATCAACATCCTCAATTTTTCAAGAGTCGTGCACACTTAAGAGAAACCAATCAATAGCACGTGTCGAAACATATATAATCAAATAACATATCATCATATCCACAACATCATCATAATCCATAAGAGAAACAATCAATCATTTAATGAACTGGATCACTTACACACAAGTGTCCTCAAATAATAAGTCTCATCAGTGCGTGCAAGAGAAGGATGTTACAACCCCAAGGAATTAAATCATCCATGTGGAGAAATAAATTTTTGCATTGGTAATCATAAAAACTTGAGATATTGAGATTGTCTAAGTTGGAATTTTTTCTGTGTTCTATGCTTGATAAGGCCACAAGGGCATCTTGTTCCCAATTAGTTCTTACCGTTGTTACAACTTTAATCTACATCCATTAGGCTTGCAAAAAACCCTAAACAACTTTCTAAATAACTCTCTTTTCAACCATCAAAATTTGCTAGTAATTTGCCCCTATAATCTACTAGTTCCAACGCACTTTTTGGGTGGATTATTTGCAAGTTTTGGTGGCTGATTTTTCTACTATAAAAAAATGTTTTCTACAACCATAAGGATGATAAAGTATCTCTGCAACAATTTTTTATAACAGCCTTACTTTATGCTAAAGTCTTGCTCTTTCAATCTTGAGTTGTACTATTTATACCTAGCATAGCTCTTGTATAATTTACATGGCTTTTAACATCTTTTTAATAGCTCTAATAATCATTTGTTTGCTGATATATATCTTTGTTGACTACCGCAATTAGGGAAAACAAGATTAACTTTCTTATCCACCTAACATATACCTCGTACAATTAGCTTTTCTTGTGTCTCGGGTAGGTACAAGCACTTTCCATAGGTACTCAAATACTCGACAACCTAAAACCACTTTCGAGAAGTGTCATTAAATATTTATTCCACTTAGTAATGTGACCTATAGGGATTCATCTCATCATTTCACTTTCCGTTTCGTTTCCCCCTAGGGTCACCCAGGATTCCCCACTTGAGGTGATCAATTCACCTCTAAAGTGATGGGAATACCTATAGGAGGTGACAGTGGGTAGGTTTTCTCTTAGTTGTCACCATATTGTGGTTTGGGTTAGGATTTTCCCAACCTACAACTTGTGCGATAGCAATCCACAACCTCTAGAAACAAAAGAAAATTAAAAATTTGAGGATACCATAAAATAAAGAAATCAATATGGTGAATTTATGAAATGTGTCACATATTTGTGTATGGGGTAGACCGATTGAGCAGGATGCCTCTACTGCTACATTAGTGGTGGAGACAAACACTGATGCATCCATGGGCGTAGAGGGTCTGCTACATGGGTGTAGCAACTAGAAAACAACATACAATAAACTATCGATATAAACAAACATATCAATACTATATGAATATAAAATGATGAAGAACATAGAGATCGTTAAGATACTAACTTCCTCCATGAAGCTCTGCTGTCCAATGGCCTCAATAGTGCCATAACAAGTCTACTCACAACTCGAGAATTTGTGAGGTTCACATGGATGACTTCTATTTCCATGTGCCCTCTCCTTACTGAACTCTGTTGTATGGGGTGAAGCGTCGACCCCTCTATCAATGTTACCGACAGACACCTCTTGTCGAGATAGTGAAACAAAGCTACCATGTTGCACTGGGCTCCAAGTCAATGATGATATAGCTACTTGTACCTGCTGCAAGCTCTCTGTAATAGGAGGATGCTGGAAGGGGTGTCAAGCCTTTGCATGGGGGGACGAAGACCTAATATGGGATCATGCTTAGCATGCTGTTAGTCCTGTGTGGACCCTCGACCCACCCATGGAAGTCACCCATGTTGAAGTAGTTGACATGCGATCCAAAATAAATTCATCCCATAATTTTCACAAAAAATATAAAGGCACCTCCCTGTTATTGCAACGAGGTCTATCAAATACCATGTAGCACCTATCCATCTAGTTTTCACAAATTTGTGCATGGACACACTAATTAATGAAAATGCATTTCTTGTTCACATGTGGTTATTGTCTAGATTAGGGATCAATGGACATCACAATGACGTCCAATGAAGTGGCCAAGGATTCTCTGCTTAGTTCTCTTGTGCCCCTTAATTTATTTACAAGTGTTCTTAATGTGATCAATCCTTCATCAATTTGGGTGTTTATGTTGGGTGGTTGTGGTGGGTTGGGGTTTTCCTCGCCTTGGTCTGCTGGTTGGCGGTTGACATTTTCTCCGGGTTCCATTTTATAATATGTGCTACAATTTAATAAGGAAATTTAATAAGTGGACTTATGAAAAATGTATTACAAACAACAATTTCATTTCATCCCAACAAAATCATTAACATAATTTTGTGTAAAACAAAGAAAATCTATGCGTTATCTTTACAATGAACTTGAAAAAAACCTATACAAGATGAGTGAATTGTTGAGAGATTTACATTCAAGTATTAGTTATGTGTAGTGAACTCTGCTAATAAGTTTTCAATGCCATTAGGATTTACATCCATAACACATGACTAATTGTTGTATTTTTGAAAATCCAAGAGAGGAAATGACAAAAAATCAACCATACCTTTCTTGCAATTGATAACGTGAAAAGATACTGGGATTTGCTCCTCCATTTGTCCTATTTGCTTGCTCCAATTGGGAAAATCGTGAAGCACAATGTGCAAATGACCACAAAATGCGCCCACGGTCCCTTAAAAATTGGGCACAACAAGAACTTGTGCGTGTTTCGAACACAAACATTCTCAGGAACACGCATGTGTTCCTGCCAATGAACCTATTTATCAAGATGAATGGAGGTTCGAGCCTTTCCAAAACTATAGGATTAGTAATGCATGCGTGTTCCTGAGAACACACACATGTTCCCGTGAATGCGCATTCCTTTTGACCCCCTTGCCATTTTTTCATCCACCAATTTTGTGCACACATCTATAAACAAAACTGAACTCCTCACCTTATCATACAATGAGTCCTTCCTTTTATTTTTCCACAAAGTTAATACGGGAGACATCAATACAACAAACCTTTCAATAAATTTTCCTCTTGAGAACCATCTAACTCCATGGATTTGAAGAGCTTGAAGAGTTTCAAGTTGCATAAGTTCATGTAGAGCAATAAGTTGACTATTTATTTTAATTGAATTTTGCACCCAAGAATATACTTGATTTGTCAATTTCTTAACAAATAATAATTCAGGTATTCTTTTGGAAGCGTTTGATGTAGTGAAAGATTCACAATGAGCAATATAATGAACACCTACAAGATCAGGTATATCATTTTTCAAAAAAGTAACAAAGCCAAACATTGATGAAGCACCATTTGTGGAAATTGCTATCAATTTTTTATTTGAAATGCCCTTTACTTCCTTTAAATCATTAATTGCATCATATGTTGTTTTCCCTATTCCATCAAAAACATTTTATGAGCTTTAAAAACTGTGAAATTGGAGGCCCCAACCCTTATGAGTCTATAAATGTGACATAAACCACAAGGTGTTTCTTTAAACTACAATTTGTACTTTAATCTAGTATCAATGAAAAAAAGGAGTATCTAACATTCTTGCAATTTGTACCTCTTCAAGACGATTAGATATAATAAAAAGGCTTTTGTGGCCATGTGATTTGTATATGATGTGTACGTAATATTTATTCTTTGGCATATTTGGTCTTTGTAAAGACAATGTAGATAAGCAAATGGATTCATATTTTGAGAAGGGTAAATTTTCTCGCACAACCCAATAAACTAATTTCATAGTTATTTTGAATTTTTGCTTCTTTCTATCATCAACACATGCTTTGTGTTCTGTAATATGTTTTTCTTTCCTTTCATTTAATTATCCATTTCGCTTGTGAAAGTTAATGGATGCTTGAATTGGCATGAACAACTAGTGAATTGTGTTGCATGACAGAGAAACTGATGCCAATCCACGATGGTCAGACTGCCTTATGTGTTTCATAGTATATGCATTTCATCACTTTTTTTCTTTCATGTTTTGTCTCTCATCCAATTATACTTAGTTTTCCATTCTTCATGAGACTCTCATTTTATTTTCAATGTTATTTTCCTTTGAGTGATAGGTTCTTGCCCTTGAAATTATTCAACACATTCTTCATTATAACCCAATATATCTAAGTCTTCGTTCAAATAAAAATTATGCTCCTTTTAAACTTGTGATGTAGTAGACCATATAAATAACTTTTTGATAGAGGGTTGGTTCTTTTTTCTTTGAGACATTTTTTTATGCAATACCTATATAATAAAAAATTGAAAGTAATTAGGTACGAGACAAAGAAAGCCCTAAAAATTCACAGCTTCTAGTAAAAATATGGAGCAATCTCTTTCAAAGATCAATTTCAAAATAGGGAAAATGAATTCATCATATATTTGCACATAACTCTGAGTATATTTGGACTTTCATAAGGTGGATAATTCCCAATGGGTCCTTGTTTGAAAGCCATATTTGGAAAATAATTACATGCACAAATAAAAATTTGACTTTTTTACAGTGCTGAATTATTAGAGCCTTACCTATGGTGTTAGATAGAGTATACCACTCGCCACTGTTGATCCCTCTTTCTCTACCTATGACATTATCTTTACCATGGTCACACTCCACAATATGAGGAAATAGATCATCCCATATTGATTTCTCAAATGGTTTAAAGTAGTTTGAAATGCAACTATATAGTATGTAGTTTGAAACATAATGTGCACATATAGAAACCTGCAAGCAATTTGAATTTTGAAATGTTTTGAAATGCACCAAATGAGAGGTTTCAACTAGATTTGGTAAATCTACTAGCAGTGAGTAGGACGCATGCAATATTGCCAAGATAGATCCAACCTACCGAGGAGGTGAGACCTGAGACTTGATGATGTAATAAACCAATGAGTTTGTATGTTGTAGCATGCATGTTGTTGGGAAATGGGTGACCATTGTGGGTCTACTTGAAGTTGTCTTTATTGGAAGATTTCAATGTGGTTGAATGTGAGTAGGATTTTCTACTTGGTGGAGTGGAGAGTGTCATGCATGATGTGGATCACCAATTAGCAATGACCATTCATTCACATTGTTGGAGGAAACTTAGATGAGGTGACATGTCTGCGAGTTAAAAAGGTGGGCTTTTCTTTTACACGACATGAAGTTGAGATATAATGACATGCACATTGCATGTTGCCACATGTCTTGGACGATATTCTAACATTGAGTTGTGTCCAACGTCTACCATGATTCACAATTCATATTCCATTCCAATTCCAATTAATAAAAGAGGGAAGATCCTTATTTCTAAATTTTTCTATCTAAATAATACAAATGTGGCTTGTTTGAAGATGCCATGTGCCTCATTCTCCACATTTCATGCCCGGTATCACTATAGACTTGTCCTTGTAAATTTCCAATCCTTGATGATTGATATATATATATATGTATATGGGTATAAGTTTTCATCTCACTCATTTTAAGAATTAAGTAAACGTCATGCATATTTTTAAATTGTCAATATACAACTATAAATTTAAACACTTTTGTAAAAACTATATTCTTACATCGCAAGGCATTTCCCCACATCGATTGAACTTTGATGTGACTTGTCAGCACATCGTGACCCTTTGATTTGGTTAGGCAACCTTCAAGCTCATCTGAATCATCTATTCTGATAAATAACCTCTCATAGAGGAAGATGTTTTGAATGTGACTTATCGGGCATCCTATGTTGTCAGATTCGTTCGACGACCATCAGAATAATCCTGGTTGTTCATTCCGATGGGAGGCAGATGAAGGGGCATGGGGAGGGGTGATCGGTTGGGTTATTCTTAGGCGTGGGCACACGACATGTTGGGTTTTTCTCGGGCATGGGTGCACGTCGAAGGATGGGAGGCGAACGATGGAGGGTGGGAGGGGTGGCATGTTGGGTTTTATGCGGGCATGGGAATGAGCTCATAGGGAGGGAGGGGANATATATATATACTATTTTTTATATGTTTTAATATTTTTATGTATTTATTTTATATAAATTATTTTATTTTTAACATTATATAATATTTGTCATATATATATATATATATATATATTTTTTTTTGGTTTCTCTATATATTCTTATATTACATTACTAAACTTTTATAAATATACAAATTTATATTTATTTTATATATTTACCATATATATATATTATTTTAATTTATTGTATATATATTTAAATATTACATATATAGTATGTATATTATTTAATTATATATTATACTATATATATACATATATACTTATCATATTTATATATATGATGGATTTTTTTCTTTGGATGACATAGAGTTTGGGGTTAAGCGGCTTGCAAATGGGAAAACTAAGGACATTGAGGGCTATCAAGTTGAAATTTTTAAAATCGGAGGGCATATCCTCATCTCTCACATACACAAGCTCTTCAATTTAGAAGTCAAGCATGTCTTCCCTAAACCTTGGATGCAAAGCCTCATTGTTCCTATTTTTAAAAATGGGGATATAAACATTCCCTCTAATTATAGGACCATTATGATTAGCCTGATTTTATCCAATATTTATGGAATTATTTTGGAAAAGAAGATTAGCCTTTGGCTAGAAAGTCACGGTAAAAGAGATAAATGCTAGGCCGGGTTCAGGAGATATCATTCAACTGTGGACCATCTTGTTTGTAGATTTTTCATTAGCTAGGTTAAGCATGAAGTTCATTCCATTTTTTAACATTTCACTTAACCATAAACAATAATGTTGCAACAACCAAGATCACAAGAAGAAACACCATGCACAAGAACACAAGAAGTATCCTGGGAAACCCTTCTTAACAAGGGAAGAAAACCCAACCAAATCCTTTTCTATATTCTTCAAGAGAAATACCTTCACCACCAAGATAAACCCTAGCACACAAGAGGGTGCTCAAACCCTAGAACTCTAGCGCCCAAGAGAGGTGCGCACTTTTCCCAAAGAAGTGTACTTGCTGAAATTTCCAAACTCACCTGAAAGATATGATTCCACAATGGGGATTTTACCTTTACTTATACTAACCTAAACCTGTCAACAAAAATGTCTATTGGCTCAACAGGGTTGACCTCTCTAAGTCACATTATAATTATAATTATAATTATTATAATTAATATTAACCACATTAATTATCTTTTACATTTATTATTAATCACATTAAGGTGGGGTCGACCTGTACCCTTTAAATAAAAAATAGGGTTACAGGCAGGTCTGACTCTTGAACAATATATAGCAAAGGATCTGATACACCCACTAGTGCTCATCCACTAGGGGCACATCCATAGGGATTTCATATCTTTGGTTCACTACATTACACATAAGAACCAGATCTTCACACATTCACCTGTGCTCGTCCACATGCACATCCAGTCTACAGATCTTCTTTCCCACTGCCTCACACAGGAGAATCATCTGGAGTCTTCTCGCCAACTCTGTTGCTTAGAGGAGGCTAATACATCATCTTCATTTCTGTTCACATGACGATGCACCCATCACTTTGGGATTTCACACGTTCACCTTGTGCTCAACCACATGCACGTCTAACTCAACATATCACCTTTCCCACTGGATAATCATTTGGATTTCTTCTCAACTCTCTGAATGGAGGAGATCATCTTTGCATTCCTGGTTCTGTCTCAGGCAGGAACCACGTACCCTTCTTAGGTTCTTTCTCTCAGGTTTGTAAGCTGAGAGAAAGACTCACATAGTTGCAATGATCCACATCTCACAGGTTTGTAAACTGGAGAATGTCTCACATAGCTTCAATCATCAACATTGTTACCTTTAGGATCATTGCAAAGGAGTTCCGCAATACTAAAACCAATCTTTTTTGTTGAATTTGGAAAAGCTTTTGACATGGTTCCCAGGAAAAACCTTTGGAATATGTTGGAAGAGATAAAAGTGACTTTCAAGTTGAGGGATGTTGTAATAAGGATGTATGAGAATGTTATTTCCAAGTTTAAGAACACTGAGGATTGGTCGAAATAGATTAACTACAATATTGGAGTCAAGCAAGGTTGTCCCTTGTCCCCTACCCTTTTTGGCATATACATTGACAAGTTAGAAAATTGCTTGGAAGAAGCAGGTTGTGTTGACCCTACTCTCACTAGTATAGTCATCAATATTCTTCTTTACGCTGATGATATTATTCTTATGGAAAGGAGTCCCAATGATCTTGAAAACCAACTAAGAATCCTCAAGGATTTTTTCTCCAATATGTGTATTAGTGTTAATATTGACAAGATTAAGGTCATGATAATTAAATCCAATAAGATCACTTATGATATTTTCATATATGACAACAACAACTTGGAGGAAGTGACTTCATACAAATATATTGGAATCGATATTCACCATAAGCTCAACTGGAATTATAGCATTGAGAAAAATATTATTGGGGGATGGAAAGCTTATTATGGGCTTGAAGACAATTGTAAATCAACCAATCTTTGGATATGGGATAAGAGGAGACTACTCTTTGAGACTCTTGTTACGCCTATTAATCCATATGGATGTGAAGTCTAGGGATGTAGTATCTCTCGAGAATCTTGGAGAAAGATAGATCAAATCCAAAAGAATTTTATACCCTATAATCTCAAAATTAAAGGAAATACACCCTATCCTATCCTCCTCTTAAAGGCAAGCCTTTCCCCCATTGAGAGCATGACTATGACTAGATACCTAATATATAAGAACAAGTTAAACAACATGGAAGACAAGAGGTTTCCTAAAATTGCTTCAAAATCCAGTTGTTACCACCTTCGACTCAAGCGAGGATGACATAAAGATGTCTAGTCTTGGCTAAGCTATTGGGGAATCATGGAAGACACCATTTTGCAGATTAAGGATACTATTAAAAATATCATTAAATCAAAATTTAAGGAGAAAATGTGGCGTGATAAAGAGTTAGAGGAAAAAATAAAATTAAGGTATTATAAGGATGTAATCAATCATAATCTAGAAGATCAAAATTATCTCTTTGTTTTGACAAGTGTAAAGAAAAAAATAAGCCTTGCGAAGATAAGAACAAATTCTCACCAGCTCCATAGTGAAACTGGGTGTTGGTCAATTCCTAAAACGCAATGGGATGAAAGAGTGTGTCACCTTTGTGACACTAAGAAGGTTGAAGATGAAAAACACTTTCTCTTAGATTGTCTAGCCTATACCCAAATTAGATCTCAATTTCAAAATATTTGTTACACTACCAACCTTCCTAACCTTTTAACTCAACAAAACTATGGTGATCTTGGAAAGCTTCTCTTAATGCTTTTCAAGCACAAAAACAAAATTCTAAAGAATTGCAGGTAAGCCCTTACCCTCTTAAGGTCTGATAGACCAATTCGGTCTCAGTGGACATTAATAATCATCATCATCATCATCATCAATATGATAAATATTATATAATATTAAAAATTAAATAATATATATAAAATAAATACACAAAAATATTGATATGTATAAAAGGTAGATATAATATAATATGATGATGCTTAATATTGATGATAATATAATATATTGACAAATATATTATTTAATTTTTAACATTATCTAATATTTTTCATACCGATGATGATGATGATGATGATTAATGTCACCGAATTGGTCTATCATACCTTAAGAAGGTAAGGGATTACTTGCAATTATTTAAAATTATGTCTCTATGCCCGAAAAGCATTAAGAGAAGTTTTCCAAGATCACCATAGTTTTGTTGAATTAAAAGGTTAGGAAGATTGGTAGCATGAAAAATATTTTGCAATTGAGATCTAATCTAGGTATAGGCTGGACAATCTAAGAGACAATGCTTTTCATCTTCAACCCTCTTAGTATCACAAATGTGACACACTCTTTCATCCCAAGGAAAACAGAGAGATAATTTTGATCTTCTAGATTATGGTTGATTATCTCCTTATAATACCTTAATTTTATTTTTTCCTCTGACTCTTTATCACACAACATTTTCTCCTTAAATTTTGAATTAATAATATTTTTAAAATAGTATCCTTATTGTGCAAAATGGTCTCTTCCATGATTCCCCAATAGATTTATGGTTGGAGTTTGAAGCAATTTTAGGGAGCCTCTTGTTTTTCATGTTGTTTAACTTGTTCTTATACATTAGGTATCTAGTCATAGCTGTGCTCTCAATGGGGGAAAGACATACCTCTAAAAAGAGGATATGATAGGATGTATTTCCTTTAAGATTATAGATTATAAATTCTTTTGAATTTCTCTTATCTTTCTCCTTGATTCTATGTATATATATAATTATTTTACTTTACTGTATATTTATTATGATTCCATGTCTCTCTATATATAATTATTTTACTTTCCTATATATATTTATTATGTATTATATTAGAGATTTTATAAATATATATAATTTATATATATATTTATTATGTATTATATGAGAGATTTTATAAATATATGTAATTTATATTTATT
>SNQJ01S0050209.1:40588-62907 GCA_010110895.2 Picea sitchensis
GAGGAAGAGGAAGGGTTATCTGTAGGGATATGTAGTTTGGTGCAGAGTGCCAAAAAGACTGATTCAAGCTGGGTGGTGAGGTCTTGTTTGATTTTGCCCATTGAGGACTGCATGGTTGTATTGATGGTGAATACATTGGCACTGAGTTGTTTCACTTCTTGTTGGGTCTCAATGAGACCATATTGCAAGGTGTTGAAGTGAGCTTCCAAGTCTTGGTTACGAGTATGGGCCATGAGGATGGGGGAATTGAAAAGGGGCGGGCGGGGTAAAAAAAATTTTGCCAAAAAAATGATATGGATGAATGTGATAAGGGTGAAGAGATGAATCCAATGGAATAGGTCTGAAATAATGGTGAAAACATTTCCAGACTTTTTAAATTTTTTATTTATTTACGGAGTTATACTTCGGTCTGAAGAATACTGCAGAGAGGAAATGCCCAAATGCTTAAACAGAAAGAAATGTGTATTTACTTGGCAACCCGAACACAATTGCACGTCAATAGATCTTGTCTGTTTTAATTTTTTTATGTTTCTGTCCCCAAGGGTTAGGTATTCAAGGGTTCTATAGACAAGGGTTTTCCCTGTGCTATAGCTCTCTGATATACGTGCGGGGTCCAACAATAGTACTCGGCCCAATATCTCAAGGCACTAACTAAGGAGGATAGACCGTACCCTTAGCCGTACTACCCGACTACCCAGGTACTAAAGAGTATCTTCCCGAGTGTTGTTCTCGGTGACACTATAGCACTCAGGCGACCGATTGGTTTATCTAAAGAGGGCTTCAGGTAATCTAGGCTGATCTGTACACAAGTGTTGTCTGATGCACTACCACTCGAAGGGGTACCAACAGGGGTTACAAGGGTGGCCAACATATGTGCGCTTAAGTACCACTTGTATTTCCTACGTGTATGAATCCCTCAACCACGGGTTTATGCGCGTAATGACAGATCTTTGTGGCTTAAAGATGCTAGAATACGTCTCTACCCTGAAAAAAAATTAACCCACACTTTCTACCAAGGAAAGTTCTCTGATACCACTTGTAATATACCAGATATAAAATGTATGCAGAACAGAAATACAATGCTAGTAATGGCAGAATAACAACAATATAAGCAGAACATTCACCACAATAACACTGAAATGATATAAGAATAACAACATAAATAACACTTTGAATCTGAAAGCAATGTTCACGGGCCTCTTCGAGGGGGCAACCATTAGTTGAGCAGAGCTCTATTACAATAATTTCCAAGCTAGGGTTCTCATACCCTCGACTCCTATTTATATTAAAAAGAAGCATCTAAAGTAAGATCCTTCTAGAAGCATAATCTTCTATTAGGTCTTCTTACATCCGCCTTATTCTATTTTATTGAAAGGCCTTATTAATATTGACCTTTATTACATCAAAATATATTGTTGTACCTATGTGCGGGTTAGGACCCTAACACATTGCAACTCATACATGTCCATGCTTATTGTGGAACTTTGTTCTTCACACTTTTAGTAGGAGATCTGTTCAAAACATAAACAAAGAAAGTTATTGCTTCTCGCCAAAAATCGTTTGACAACTGTTTTTCTTTCAACATGCTTCTAGCCATATTCATAATGGTTTTGTTTTTCCATTCAGCTATAACATTTTTCTAAGGTGTACACATTGTTGTAAATTGTCTTTTGATCCCATGTTCCTTGCAAAAATCATGAAAAACATTTGAATCATATTCACCTCCTTTGTCTGATCTTAACACTTTAATCTAATGACCACTTTGCTTCTCCACCAATGACTTGAATTCTCTAAACTTGTCAAAATTTTATGATTTCTTTGTTAGAAATTACACCCAAGTATTTATGTTGTAATAATTTATGAAGGTTAGGAAGTGATGACTTCCTCCAAGTGACTGGGTATTCAATGGACCACATAGATCTATATGAACTAGCTCCAATGGTGTCTTTGCCAGAATGCAGCTCTCACATGAACTAGTTGGATTTTGAATGGGAGGAAACCTTCAACCATATTTGTTGCTGCAATAGTTTTAGACCACCAAAATGTAGATGACCAAATATGAGATGCCACAACCAAAAATATTCCAAACATGTTTTATTTTGGGAAAGGGAGACATCTTATCTATCACGATTCATGGAAAGGGGATACATTCTATTATTTGTCATATTCACCCTAGCAGTCGACATTTTATTGGGAGGTTTATCATATATGTAACAATCATTTCCCTTAAAGATTACATCATACCCTCTTTTAGTATGTTGGCCAACACCAATTAGATTATGTTTCAAACCTGGGGTATAATACACATATGGTATGTGCATTTTCTAACCTTGTTTGGTCTCGATGTTGACCATTCCTTTTCCCATGAATTTTAGAATATTGTATGACCCCAACTTGACTTCAAGGTTAGTGCAAGAAGTCCATGACCGAAAAAGTGGCAAGGGAATGAGTCAGAACACACACTCTCAGTAACGGGTGCGTGTTCTTAGGAACATGCACGCGTTCCTATCCCTATAGGTTTGGATGTGGCCGAACCTCCACATCGATTTCCACATAGGTTTAGTGGTAAGAACACGTGCACATTATTAATTATGTGTGCACGGTCCTAAGAATGCGTGAACGCTCTTACCGATAAAATTATTTAAAGGGACCGAGCGTGATTTGTGCCCATTGTGCACAAATCACGCTCGCGTTTCTCTCATTGGGAAAATATAGTGGAGCTAGAGAGGAGGAGGAAAGGGAGGATCTTGCCACCATGTCCAGGTATGTTACATTTTTCTTAATTTTAATCCAATTTAGTCATTCCAATTTAGTATTTTTCTCCCAATAATCTAAATTAAAAAAAAAATGTAATTTTGTATTTTAAATAAAAAAAGGAACCTAATTTACATGCCATGGATTTTAAATTGTAGCATATATAATACAATGGAACCCCAAGAAAATTTAAACCACTCAGAAAAAAAACTAAGAAGATCAAAACACCAACCCACCACCACCACATAATGTAAACACTAAAATTGATGAGGGGTTGGTTATATTATGAACCCTTGAGGAACAATTAAGGGAGACTAGAGAGTCTAGTAGAGTCTCCTTGGCCACTTCTTTGGACTTCATTGTGCAGTCCATTGCAAGTGCCCAAGGGAAGTTGACCTCTATTTCTGATTATAGGGCAAGAATGTATGAGTACTATAACATTGGTTTGGACAGAAACCAAACCAAAGAACTGGGAATTTCAAAACAAAAAATATTGTCTATTTTTAGGGATTCTAGAAATCGAAAAGAACTACCATTGACCAGGAAAAATATCTCCATTGAATGGTGCATCCATCTCCAAATTAGACAAAAATGGATGGATAGGTGGTATATGGTTTTTGATAAACCTCCCTGCAATAATAAGGAGATGCCCTTATATTTTCTGAGGAAATTATGGGTTGAGTTTATTATGGGTAAGCATGTCAACTACTTTGACATTGGTGAATTCCATGGGGTGGGTCGAGGGTCTGCACAGGACCAAGAGCATGTCAGGTGCGACCCCATGTTAGTTCCTCGTCCTCCCAGGCAAAGGCTTGACCCCCCTACCCAACATCCTCCTATTGCAGAGAACTTTCAACAAGTACAACTAGCTATCTCATCATTGACTCATAGCCTAGTGCAACATAGTGGCTTTGTTGCACTATCTCGACAGGAGGTGCCTACCAGTGACATTGATAGAGGGGTTGGAGTGTCAACATGCATAAGAGAGTACAATGAAGAGATGGCACATGGACATAAAATTCATCCATGTGAATCTCACAGATGCTCGAACTGCGAGCAAACATGCTATGGGCCTATAGATTATAGTGGACAACATAGCTTCATGGAGGAGGTTAGTATCTTAAACCTCTATATGTTCTTCATCATTATATATTTATTTTGTATTTTGTGTATTTATATAGATATTTGATTGTATGTTGTTTTGCAGTTATTGCGTCCCAGTAACAGACCCTCTATGCCTATGGATGTATCAGTGCCTATCCCCACCACTGATGAAACAGTAGAGGCAACATGTTCATTGGGTACACCATACACACATGTATGTATCACATTTAATAGATTCAACATAGTCATTTCTTCATTTTATGACATCCTCAATTTTTTTATATGTTCTTGTGTTTCTACAGGATTTGGCACCAGGCGATGCCATAGATTGTCCATCTGGGATGGACAAGTCACCAATGTCACAGGTATCATGTGTAAAGTTAAATATTGTATAATTATCAAATTGTTTGTGTTTGTGTTTTTGAATTTTACTATTTGGTACTAATAGTTTAATTTTATTCATATGTATGTAGGCCACCAATATATTTTCTAGGTATAATAGTATTGCACCCTCTGGGAACCTGGGTGCTTCTTCTGGGTTACCTTTCTCTAGGCCTAGGGTGTTGGAATCACTTGTACAAACTGTGAGGGTCTATCACAGCCCACCTGTCTTCCACCCACCCCACCACCACTTTTGGCCCCATCGACAGAGACTGCCATGGTAGAGGTTTCCTCGGAGTAGGTTGTACAACATAGTGCTCCATCTGCCAGTGAATCTCCATCGATGCCTGAGATGTTCACGGTGAGATAATGCATTGATGATAATTTTTTATGTTTCATGAATTTGTTTTTACACATATTTGTTTAATTTTCTTGACTCGATCCTTGTAACTGATGCAGGGTGGCATTGCAAAGATATTGGGGTCACAGAGAAGGGCAACACCCTCACAATTGAGAGTTTCATATGTGGTGAGTTTTATTAGGTTAAATTACAAAGTATCATTTTCCTTGTCTATTAATTCATTGATGAAAAAAACTTATAACACTATTTATTCTTTGTGTAGTCTCCAGAGTGTCAAAGAACGCCCATGCCTAGAACCTCTCGAGATGCATCCTCGAGCAAGAGAAGAAATATATATTTCCAGGATGCTCCTGAGGGTGGCGAGGGTGGCAATGGTCAATGATTGACCAACTACTTCCATTTTGTATCTAGGCCACGATATAGATGTTTTTTGTATGCTAGGGCACTTGTTGTCTCTTTGTACACATTGGGCACGAGTTTCCATTTTGTAAAAATGTACAATTTTAAAGGCGATGTTGAGTGTGTGTGTGTACACACACACACACACATTCATGGCATGTTTTTTATAGTCTCATTGTTTCTACATTTATGTTGATGAATATATGAATTCAAAGTGTATGAATTTTATTTTATAAGTAAATCCTTGATTTTTTTCTAAAAGTGATTATAAATACTTGCATTATGCATTAAAGAATAGTAATCCCTTGATTTGTTTCTAAAGTGATTATAAATACTTGCATTATGCATTAAGGAATAGTTTATGGTGGAAAAGATTGCTAAGTGCTAAATCCATAAGAAATTAATGGTTCTCAAGTAGCATTGCTTGCTAATCAACCATGTATCTGTACATCATCGATAGATCATTCCTTCTGAATTATTTGCATGAATGTTGTGGATATCCATATTCTAATTCACAACCAACAATATGGAATACCTCTTGAATTATCTCCATCTAAATCCAATGACAATCCACACTCAAATAGTGGTCACTTGAAAATAATGTGACCTAAAAAATGGAATATTACAATAATTTATTATAGAAATAAATTTTATCATTTATCTTCTACATAATTGTAAATCACTTAACAATTTCAGCTCAATGTTATTTTCTAAGGAACACACATTATTCCCCTCTTTCTATGCAAGACATATATAAAATCATTTGATTTATGTGTAGCCTTTCATAAATGCCAAAAAGACTATTCAAGGACTCATTAATGCACATGTTTGTTTAGATTGTGTAGTGGGTATATGTAAATTTTATTAAACCCATCAATTATTAATAAAATTTATTCAGACTTCCATGATGTCCACTAAACTTATTGATTTTGATCAATAGAACAAAAGAATTCACATGGAAACTAGATCTTAGAATGGGTATCATTTTCCACCTACAAATAAAGGTTTCGAGGTTACATTTCATGACACACCATAGAAATTAATTCTATGCTACCAAAATTCCTCCATGGAGACTTGAAACCATTATTCTTTTCCCTTCACCATCTATGAGAGTTTATTGCACATTCCTACCCAATTTTTGGGTTATAACACACAAGGAGACAAAGGACACTCCCAAACCCAATCCCACAAACTTGTTGATTCCATGCCATTGCCATGCCATGCCATTTTCATGCCATTGTCATTCCTTTCCAAGTCATTCCATGGCATGTCATTTCCATTTCCACGCCATTTTCAAACATTTACATGCCATGCCATTTCCATGCCTTGCCAATCCAATCCTTTCCATACCATTGCATTCCTTTCCATGCCATGCCTTTCCAAACCATGTTATGAATTTCCTTGCCATTCCATGCCATGCCATGCCTTTCCATGCATTCACTTGCCATGCCTTGCCTTCACTTTCCATGTCTTTCCTTGCATTCACTTGCCATGCCATGCCATGTCATGCCTTGACTAAATGAACTAGTTTAATATGTAAATAATTCTTGTACCAAATGAAAAAGTTTAATACATAAAATTACAATCAAAGGATTTATTAAGCATGTAATTCTACAACTTGTTATCCCATATATCCTATATAAAAATACTTGCATGAGAATTGCAATGTTTTGCTCAATGAGACATAGTGCAATTTTTGAAGAGGAGGTCAATTTTCAAGAACATTTTGTCGGGAATTTGTGGGTAGTGTAGTCGCATGGGCCTCTGCCAAATAGACTTGTGGGAGCTTATGGAACTTTGTTATGCGCTCGATTTGGATTTTATGCCCCCAAACCAAATTGGCCACATGTCCCTGAATGGCTTGAGGAGGTGAGTTGCAACTCGTGATAAAAATCAAACTAGGAATCAGATCGATGAACCGTCAGTTGCATTGGATCTAGAGCACCAGGTTTCATCTAGGGGGGGCCCTCCACTGTTATTCCTTCCACCGAAAAACCATTTTTTGGTGTAACTCCGACACTAGGGTTTTGTTCAATGAGGCATAATGAAATTTCTGAAGAGGAGGTCGATTTTCAAGAACACTGTGTCGGGAATTTGTGGGTAGTGTGGTTGCATGGGCCTGGGTAAAATAGAATTGTGGGAACTTACAAAACTCCATTATGCTTCTCGGTTTGGATTTTATGCCCCCGGACCAAATTGGCCACATGTCCCTGAACAACTTGAAGAGGCGAGTTGAAACTCACGATAAAACTAAACTAGGACTCCGATGGAAAAAATGTCAGTTGCATTGGATCCATAGCACTAGGTTTCATCTAGGGGGCCCTCCAATTTCATTTTATCCACCATAAAACTGTTTGTTGTAGTATCTCCGACACTAGGGTTTTGGTCAATGAGGCATAATGCTATTTCCGAAGAGGAGGTCAATTTTCAAGAGCATTGTGTTGGGAATTTGTGGGTAGTGTAGTAACATGGGCCTGGGCCAAATAGACTTTTGGAAGCTTACGAAACTCTGTTGTGCTACTCGATTTGTATTTTATTCCCCTGGACCAAATTGGCCACATGTCCCTGAATGACTTGAAGATGCAAGTTGCAACTCACAATAAAACTCAAACCGAGACTCAGATGGGTGAATAGTCAGTTGCATTGGATCCAAAGCACCTAGCTTCATCTAGGGGGGCCTTTGTTGTCATTTCGTCCATTGGAAAACCATTTTTTGGAGTATCTCCAACACTAGGGTTTTGGTCAATGAGGCATAGTGCAATTTCTAAAGAGGAGGTCGATTTTCAAGAACACCGTGTCAGGAATTTGTGGGTAGTGTAGTTGCGTGGGCCTTGGCCAAATAGACTTGTGGGAGCTTACAAAACTCTGTTATGCCGCTCAGTTTGGATTTGAATCCCCTAGACCAAATTGACCACATGTCCCTGAATGACTTGAAGAGGCGAGTTGCAAATCATGATAAAAATAAAATCGAGACTCAGATGGGAAAACCATCAGTTGCATTGGATCTAGATCACCGAGTTTCAGCTACGGGGACCCTCCTCTATCATTCTGTCCACCAAAAAACCATTTTTTGTAGTATCTCTGACACTAGGGTTTTGGTCAATGAGGCATACTACAATTTCTGAAGAGGAGGTCGATTTTCAAGAACACCGTGTCAGGAATTTGTGGGTAGTGTAGTCGCATGAGCCTTGGCTAAATATAATTGTGGGATCTTAAAAAACTCTGTTATGTCGCTCACTTTATATTTTATTCCCCCAAACCAAATTGGCCACATGTCCCTGAATGGATTGAGAAGGAAAATTGCAACTCACGATAAAACTCAAAGGGGGCCCCTCCATTGTCATTTTGTCCACCATAAAACTATTTGTTGGAGTATATCCAACACTAGGGTTTTTCTCAGATCTTATTACATATGTATGACAATTTAACACCTTGTTAGGCTAGACATGGCAAGGCAAGTGAAGGAAAGGCATGGCATGACAAGACATGACATGGCATGGAAAGGCATGGTATGGTAAAGCATGGAATGAAAAGGCAAGGCATGGCATGGCATGTCAAGGCAAGGCATGACATGGAATGACAAGGAAAAGAAAGGCAAGACAAGGAAAGACATGGAATGGAAAGGAAATGCATGGCATGGCATGACAAGGCATGGTATGGGAAGGCATGGCATGGAAAAGAAAGGCATGTCATGGAAAGGAAAGTGAAGGAAAGGAAAGGCAAGGCATGGCATGGAAAGTGAAGGAAAGGAAAGTGAAGGCAAGGCAAGACAAGGCAAGTGAAGGAAAGGCAAGGCAAGGCATGGCATGGCATGGAAATGAAAGGCATGGGAAGGCATCGCATGGAAAGTGAAGGCAAGGCAAGGCAAGTGAAGGCATGGCAAGTGAAGGTAAGGAAATTTAAAGCAAGGCATGGCATGACAATATAAGACAAGGAATGACTAGACATGACAAGGAAAGGCAAGGCATGGAAAGGAAATGCAAGGCATGGCATGGAAAGGAAAGGCATAGGAAGGAATGGAATGAAAAGTGAATGAATGGCAAGGAATAAATGGAAAGGCAAGGAAAGACATGAATGACAAGAAAAGGCAAGGAAAGACAAGGCAAGGCATGACAAAGCAAGGCATGGCATGGGTATATTTTAACAACATTACAATTTTTTTAATAGTAGTCAAAATGAAGCCAAAACTATTCATTTTACATACCTAGATGGTCATTCAAGTAGACCATCAGGATCACTTCTAATACTGAGGGTTTCCATTAACTTATCATGCTCAGAGTAAGGTAAGAAGTATCATACCTTTGATGAGTTATTTCTTGGCATTGTTTGTAGTTGGAGGTTTGTACCAATAACCAAGTTTGTAAAGTGGTATACGACTTGA
This sequence comes from Picea sitchensis, assembly GCA_010110895.2. Classification (NCBI taxonomy): domain Eukaryota; kingdom Viridiplantae; phylum Streptophyta; class Pinopsida; order Pinales; family Pinaceae; genus Picea; species Picea sitchensis. Next base: position 49,969 of record SNQJ01S0050209.1, read on the forward strand.
CCTGGTTTATAATATTGAAATACATAACCACCTTTGTTTCGTGTTCTTTCATCCCATGTGAGATATTCTCCTTTAATAACCATCGATCCAATCATACATTCAATGCCTTAAGAGTCTGTTATTGATCATATGAGGGCTTGTTTTCCCTCTAAGCATCGTTCCAACCAATAATCAGTGCCACATTCATTATCTCTTGGGGAAACCACTGCGTATATGTGCCCTACAAAAAATTTAGTGCCAAAATGTGAGTCCACTTAATGACCAGAGCATAAAACATTAATTCTATTTATTCAAAATTTAACCATTGCATTAAACAAACCTGGTAGTATGAGATCTCAGACATGATCATAATCTGTTGAAATACTTGATTGGTCCTCCTCCAATTGGGATAATTCCATAGTTATACGTTGACCAATGGGGAGTGATACACGATCCCATCTATCAACCCAGCTTGTCGATTCACAATCAGCCCATTCATTACTACTACATGAACCACATAAGCAAGAGAGTTTTCTCATCCATATTTTAAATATTGCATTTTCTGATGTTCTAACTGAATGGGATCCACAAGTGCCCTGGGTGTTTTTGCATTCATACCAATGTGATTGATCTACATTGACCACCTCCCAAAAATATCTATGTACATCTCATTTCTTGTGTGATTGGTCTTCACGGGTTCCTGTTCCCTCTCCCATTACTAAATAACACCATTCAACAATGGATTTTGCATCTCAAATGATGGAAGTAGTAGTGAACTTCATTTCTTTCCTGTATAATTCTCTTTTTATGCATGCACTTGCTCCATCATGCTCCCCTTTCCCGTACCCGAACTCAAAATAGTTCCAAATGTGTGGTACCTTTAGTTTTTGGTGCAAAATACACAACCATTGAAATACATGAGCATTTTTTAACTAGCTTGTGCAACCATATGACCAAATCCAATGTTGATCCATCTGTATGTTCTTCTCCTTAAGGTGTTTGTAGAAAAAATGAAAACAATGTTGTACATAGGCTAAGTCATGGCACCGATCATCACTTATGTAGAAGTGATACCCTTTCAATATAAATCTATTTTGTGCATTACTATCCAGTCTATGCCTGTATGTAATATGTACCATTATGCTGACCTCCTCTGAGTGATAATATTGTCTTTGAATCTCATTTTGTGGTTGAAGGGTGTAGTTCTCAGAAAAACCAACTACTGATAACATAGTACCAACATGAAATTCATCTATGCATATTCTAAAATTCTCATCCTGCCACTGAGCCACATGGACATGCTAAACATAATATCGTGTATTTTCAATGAAGTCCTTCATGATGTCACAAACTCATACTTTGGAAGTAATCAATTGTATTATTTTTCTTTCTTGTCCTCCATCAATATCATATGTCACACATTTAAAGATTTGCAAGGAAACTTCCTTCCTCCCCAATTCATACTCATCACTTAAATGGATGCACTTTCTTAGTAATGTCATTCCACCGCACTTGGGGCATGTCCCATCTAAGCATGTTTTTTGATAAAAATGTAAAACCCTCTATCCTTGTACACAAGATGTTGTGAATAAAGTTTCTAGATGACGATGACAATACACATGGGAATTCCTGCAAAAGGGTGTTATGAAAAACATGATATATATATATGTGTGTGTGTGTGTGTGTGTGTGTGTGTGTGTGTGTGTGATAATAATAACCATACTCAATGTGATATCTACAAAAACACATGTTACGAATTGTGTTTATTGGAACATACTAAGGCTTGCATTTATGGAAAGATATTTGGCCTAAGTTAAGTGCACTATGTACTATTTTGAATCTCTCATACAATTTTGTATGTGTAATGTCAAGAAAGTGTTTAATATGGGGTTCATGGTCCCTAGATCCCCTTCTCAATTTTAGTACATATTTTTGGTTGGAAGAAGGCTTTGTGTTCTCATGCTAGAAATATTGAACTAGTCCCTTAACCGCTCCAATTAATTTCATGTCAAAACGAGGTAGCATTTCAGTGAAGGACCACAAATTTGTTGGGGCACCTGTGTTGAGGCTATCTCATCTATAAGAATACTTTCTATGGGGTTTGACATTGCATTTCAAGAGGTGAGAGGTTTGTTGTAGAAAATGATGTTTTCTTGTGATCTTGCTAACAATTGACTGGGACAAGACATGCCGGGCTGCATTGCGATATTTAGAACGAGCCTTCTTACCAATTCTTTGAAAAGAATATACGAGGTTTTTAACAATATGATAACTTGTTTCTACACTTTTGATTGTTTTAATGCCTAAAATTCTCCTAACAACAATCAAACTTCTACATTTTAAAAAAGATAAAAAAAAATTGACATTTAGTAGCATCGTATTTTGGTTCAAAATATTCTTAAATGATTCTATAAGAGTGATAATGAATAGTACAGTTAGGTAAATTACCTTCAAGTGATGCTAGACCACTTTCATCGACATGAATGTGTTCAAGAGTTCTTTGCCACACAATTCTCAATCTAGGTAGGGACGATGAACCCCTATTCTGACACTCTTGACCTCCTTGTTGTGGAGTTAACAATGTTGTATTTCTTTCCCCTTCAATCACTTACAGATCAATTGCGGGAGGAGAGTGGACATGTGATTGTCTGGTTTATGGAACATTTGAATTTCCAACAAGAGATTGCACCACATGACCTTCTTCACCACAATGGTGTACACCATTTGCTTCTCTAATTTCATCCATTGTATAATCAACTCCAAGCAAATTCTCCATCATCTGGTCATCCAATTTTTTTTTGTCTTTATGAGATATTGTTTGGATTTCTCTCTAATTAACTCTTGCGCTTTGCTTCTGGTGATGGAGAAGAAACAATAGCGGCATCTATTTTGCTAAAAATTGGATTTCCCTCTTCTAAAAGCCTACACTTTGACATACGTAACTTTTCTTTTTCTCTTTCTTCTTCTACCTTTTAGATCGATTTCTTTTTTCTTGAGGACTTTCTTTCTCGAATCCGGTGGTTCCCCATGTTTAAATATAAAAATTGGCTTCTAAACACCCACCAAAAATTTGTCTTTGCATTATGTAATAAGGCACAACCAAGTGGAGAAATGTGCTTTTGTATTACAAAAGAAGACACATCTAATAATTCCAATTCCCATTCCAATTGCACTTGGAAAAATTTGTCTTCCAATTCCAAGAAGACACAAGAAGATACAAACAACAATTCCAATTGCACTTGGACAAATTTGTCTTTCAATTCCAAGAAGACACAAGAAGATATAGAGAATAATTCCAATTGCACTTGGACAAATTTCTCTTCCAATTCCAAGTAGACATAAGAAGATACAAACAACAATTCCAATTGCACTTGAACAAATTTTTCTTCCAATTCCAAAAAGACACAAGAATATACAAACAACAATTCCAATTGCACTTGGAATTTTTTTTCTTCCAATTCCAAGAAGACACAAATAGATACAAACGACAATTCCAATTGCCCTTGACAAAGTTGTCTTCTAAATTTTCTTACAATGGTCTGAAAATAGCACAAAAGTATCTATGAATCTAACAAGAACACTAAAATAAGTAAAATCTGTTTGTGCAGGTTGTTTTTGTCTGAATTTCTTGCAGATTTTTTTCGGCCATGATATAGATCAGATGGGGTGTGCTTGGCACCAAAAAATTCCCAGTAGGAACGCATGCATGTTCCCGCTGAGCATAAAATACCAACAACTACAACTCATTCAAGTCATAGGAGCATGTGCGTGATCTTAATGCAACATATATAGAATTTAATATACACCAAACATATTTATGAATAAATATGTATAAGGATATGGGGACAACTAAGGCATAAAGGGTTAGGATTGAAAKTGTTTTCAAGAATAGAGAAATGGTTAGAKCMCCAATATGTGGGTGATGTGGGTGCACAGTTTATACACAAGGTGTATGCATAGTGCACTCARGGCTCCAGTGTAGAGAGGGTTAAGGATCGAGTATAAGTTATGMTGAGTATTAAATGGAGATAGGGGGGTCTATTTCATGGTATACTTCAAKCTATAGATCAACGTCTAAMTCTAGATCTAGCTCTATGTGGTGGTCTATGTCATGGTCTACGTCAAGCTCCGGGTCATCGTCTAAATCTACCTCTAGCTCTATGTTGTGGTCTAGGTCATGGTCTAGGTCTATGTCATGATCTACGTCATGGTCATTGTATAGGTCTAGGTCATGCTTCGGGTCTTGCCATGTCTAGGTCTTGCTATGTCTAGGCTTAGGTCTAGTTCTTGACATGTATAGGTCAAGGCCATTTTTTTCCTTGTGATGTAGGGAGGAGGGATGAAGAGAGAGGAAGAAAGGGAGTGTGAGAGGGGGAGAGGGGAAGAAAAAGCGAGTGAGGGACAAGGAGAGGGGGGGTAGAGAGTGAGAATATGGGGGGTCTATTCCATGGTCTATGTCAAGCTCTACGTCATCGCCTAACTCTATGTCTAGCTATGTTTCGTGGTCAAGGTCATGGTATACGTCAACCTCTAAGTCATCGTCTAAATATAGCTCTAGCTCTATGTCATGGTCTAGGTTTATGTCATGGTCTACATTGACGCAACACCCCTACCTTAGCAGGTTTTGCTTGACCTCCCAGTCTAAGGATCATTTTTAATCTCCCCTTGAGCCAAATGGACCTTCGATTCCTAGCTAGAATCTTCACACTTGTAATCCACAGGTCCTTCTTAGGAGATACACCTATGAAAACGAGCACTAGGTCATGGTATAGGTCATGGTCTAGGTCTATGTCATGGTCTACATTGACGTAACACCCCTACCTCAACAGGTTCTGCTTGACCTCCCGGTCTAAGGATCATTCTTAATCTCCCCTTGAGCTGAAATGGCCCTTCGATTCCCAACTGAAATCTTCACACTTGTAATCTGCAAGTCCTTTTCAGGAGCTACACCTGTGCAAAACAGAACTAGGTGCGAACTCTTACCCAGGTGATTAACTAATGTGATCAAAACCTTTACCCGAAAAGGTATTTCATGAATCACAATTTTAGGGGTGTTGGCGTGATACAAACCCAACACTTCACATCCATGAAACACTGAAACCCGATGTGGGACCTCTCCTCAGAACTAGATTTGATGGTCCTGTGCCTCCTCCTCAGTCGATGACCATGATCATGTTGCGACTTTGCGGTTCGTGATGTCAAGACTATTTGGGTAATGCAAGCCCAATGATCCAACTCCTGACTCCCGAAATGCCTAGAAATGAACTCAAGAGATCAACAACTCTCGTTGATCTAGATTCAACGGATACTATTCCTCCTGGGTTTGTGAGCGCTGAAAGGTTATCAACCTTATCTTTTCTGCTGATCTACTAGATCCAACGGCTCACAGAATTTTGGTATTCCTCCCTCCTAGAAATTCCACCGTCCGTTCAAATTTTCAATGGCTCCAAGCCAAAGGACTTGACGTCAATTCTTCTGCTTGTCAACCTCTGTGAGGTGACTTCAACCTTCTTATTTCCTTCGAGTCCCTCAAAGTTCCTATTCCTTCTGAGCTTGGCTTCTACTGCAAACTCAAAAATTCCAAGGGGTCCTTTGCACGCACTCCTTCCAGCACTCACGATAACCTCTGGTTATCTAACTTCTTCCTCTTCTGTGCACTCTCCGTGACAGAAATCCTTCAACTCCTCCCTTGGGTTAGAAAATTTTGAGACTCAACTCGCTTCCACACACCTTTCATGGCTGTGTGCTATACTCACACTTCTGTTGGTATGAGAACAACGACATCTCTCCTGAGCGTTTCTGAGGTAAAACTCAGAACTTGTCAATGCACTCCTTGCGGACCTTCACTGCACTCCTTGTAGGAATTCTTAGGACGAGAAATCATACATACACACGCAACATTGAAACAAATTCATAACATAGACTAGAAATAACTTTAAACATACCATTCAATAGATGTTAACAAAATTCATAAACACCATGAAATTTGGATCAAAGATTCCTTACATTAATCCAAGTGAATCTATACATGGGTTCTATATCATCAACTATCTGCTTATACGCTCTTCTACAATCTCTGTTCTTCTATCCTCTTTCTCTACATCTCTCTAATTCTTACTATTACCATGAGAATAATTGATTCAATACAATATATACAAGGGAGATTTCTAGAGTTTTCCCTCCAACAAATCTAAGCTATCAAATCGAAATAAAAGCTACAACTACTTTACATTTAATACAAAAAAATGCCTCCAACAAACAAATGAGAGCAACTGCTCAAGATCTGTATTACAATTCAAAACATAAATGTGAATGCATCCTTTCAAGATATTACATTAATGTATTATCCTTTCAAATTCAAAACATTCTCAAAATGTGCATTGGTGCGTTTCCAACTGTCCCCCACTTTTGCGCTTGCTTTGCTGGATTGCTTACGATGCTCTTGCATCATACTCGTCTGGGTGAAAAATTAATGGACTCCCATTCATGATATCTTGCACCGTCTGTCCATGTTTTTGGATATTTGCTTCATTTTCCCAACTGGGATCCTCAATCGGGTGTCCCTTCCATTTGACCAAATACTCAAAATATGTCTTTCTCCGGGTCTTTTTGCTAACTCTCTGATCAATGATCTTTTCCATTTGTGGATTTTTAGCTACAAGCAAATGTCTAACCCATTGAAATTTTTTCTGATCTTCTTCCCCTCTGGCTTCATCTGTTCTATAAGGATACAGATCTGCTACATTGAAGATGGGTGATATTCCTACCCCATCTGGCAATTCTATTTCATAAGCATTTGCCTCAAATCTTCTTATGATTTTACACAACCCTATATTTTTCATCTTTAGTTTATTATACATTCCCCTTGGGAATATTTATTTCCTTAGGTGCTCTAAGACCAAATCTCCCACCTCGAACTGAAGTTCTCGTCTATGCTAATTTGCTCTACGCTTATATTCCTGGTTGGAATTCTTTAACCATTCTCTGATCTTACTATGGAGCTCTAACATCTTTGCTGCAAAATCTTCTGCTCCGACACTTCTAACCTCATTCTGATCTAAGTCTCTCAACTCAGACACTCCCCAGGGATGCATTCCATACATTATATGGAATGGGATCTGTCTTGTATTCCTATTGGGTGAGTCGTTATATGCAAATTCTGCTTGTGGCAGAATTTGATCCCAATGACTGTGATGTTCAGCTACTAAACTCCTCAACAAGTCCCCTAAACTTCGATTTACTACCTCAGTTTGTCCATTCGTCTAAGGGTGATATGTTGAGCTAAAAGATAAATTCGTCCCTAGCTTTTTCCATAGCATCCTCCAGAAATGAGAAAAAAATTTGGTATCTCGATCTGAAACAATACTCTTCGGTAAGCCATGAAGTTGAACGACTTCATTGAAAAATAGATTTACAATGTGTGTTGCATCATTGGTTTTATGACATGGAAGGAAATGTGCCATTTTTGAGAATCTGTCAACTACCATGAATATCAAATCACAACCTCTTTGTGTCCTTGGCATTCCTAACATAGAAACCATGCTTACTGCTTCCCACGGCCTCTCTGGTATCGGCAATGGTTGATACAATCCTGTATTCTGTCTTTTTCCCTTTGCGTGCTGGCAAATTCTACACCGATTGACAATTTTCTTGACATCCGTCCTCATCCCTGGCCAATAATATAAACTGTTCAGTTGCGCAAATGTTTTGTCATGGCCAAAATGTCCAGTCAATCCCCCACTATGTTTTTCCTTCAGAAGATTCTCCCTCATAGAACTCTTCGGGATACACAATTGATTTCCTCTGAATAATAATCCATCCTAGATTAGGTATTCAATCCATTGGATTCTGTCTCTCAGAACAAGATTCTCACATGCTTCATAAGCATCCTTGAAATCTGAATAATCTCTGTACATATCCTTAAGGATGTCAAAACCTAAGGTCTTCACACGAAACTCCTGTAGAATCAAACATTTCTTGCTCAATGCATCACCAACCTTGTTAGAAGTTCCAGAAATTTGCTTTATAACAAAAGTAAAGTTTTGCATAAATTCAACCCATTTCACATGTTTTTGGTTGAATTTCTCTTGCAGAGTTATGAATTGTAAAGCATGGTTGTCACTGTACAAAACAAACTCTTTCGGAACCAAGTAGTGCCTCCATTTTTTTAGCGCCTATATGACTGCATAAAAATATTTATCATACATGGAATATTTCATCTTGGCATCGTTCAGCTTCTCACTGAAGTATGCAATCAGTCTATTGTATTGACTTAAGACTGCTCCAACCGTAAATCCACTCACGTCACATCTTACTTGAAATGTCTTGCTAAAATCTGGCAAAACAAGAACTGGTTGTTCGATTATCTTCTCCTTCAACAACTTGAATATTTTCTATGCTTCATCTGTCCAATGAAAATATTTATGTCTTTTCTTGACTGTGTCTATCATTAGTGCGCTAATCCCACTAAAAGTTTTGATAAACTTCCTGTAAAAACTGGCTAATCCATGGAAGCTTCTGACTTCAAAGATATTCCTTGGCGATGACCATTCTTTGATCGCTTTTACCTTGTTAGAATAGATCTTCAATTCATTCGAAGAGATCACGAACCCCAAATAAACAAGTTCTTTCTTCATGATTTATGAACAAATTCTCTTGCTGCAACCTCCTCATCACTAGAGTTAAGTGCCTCAAGTGCTCTTCCTCAGTCTTACTGAAGATCAATATATCGTCAAGATACACAATTACGAACCTTCCAATGAAATATTTCAAGATTTCATTCATTAACCTCATGAAAGTACTTGGCGCATTCGTCAAACCAAACAACATGACATGACATTCATATAATCCTTCATTCGTCTTGATTGTTGTCTTCCATTCATCACCTTCTCTCATTCTAATCTGATGATATCCTCTTTTCAAATCAATCTTTGTAAAAAAATTTGCTCCACTCAAGCAATCCATCAAGTCATCCATCCTTGGTAAAGGAAATCTATACTTGATGGTGATTGTGTTTATATCCCTCGAGTCTATACACATTCTCCATCCACCATCCTTCTTTGGACTTAACATTGTTGGCACAACACATGAACTCAAGCTTTCTATAACTAATCCTTTGTCCATCAAATCCTGGACTTGCTTCTTGACTTCTTCATTCTCCTACGACGTCAATCTGTACACTTCTTTGTTTGGTAAACTGGCCCCTGGTATAAGTTCGATGTGATGGCTTATGCTCTTGATGGGTGGCAACGAACAAGGTAAATCGTCCACCACTATATCAACAAATTTCTCAAGCATTTCCCGAATTTCCTCCGGTAGATCATCTATCGAAGTACTGGTCAAAATGACTCTAGGTTTCCTCACCACAACAAACTGCATATCTTCTTCTTTCTTGACTTCCTCAAGAAGTTCCTTCCCACTCATGAGAAGTATAGTGTTGCTCGTTTCTTCTTTCACCTTCTTGTCTTTGATTGGCAACAACATATGTGTCCTACCATTCTTCTATAAGGTGTATGTGTTCTTTCTCCCATCATGAACAACATTTCTGTCATATTGCCATAGTCTCCCCAACAAAAGATGACAGACATCCATGGGTATAACATCACACAAAATCTCATCCCTATATCCCCCTATCTTAAATTGAACTAAACATTGTGTAGTGACTGTTACCTGATGTCCTTTTTGCAACCACGAGACTTTATATGGGCTCAGATGTGAAACTGTCTCCAATTCCATCTTCTCCACCATTTGCGTGGATACTAGATTATTTGTGCTTCCACTTTCCACTATCACCTTGCATACCCTATCCTTGTTCTTGRAAGTAGTTATAAACAAATTGTTTCTCTGGACTGGATTCTTCGCCTCTTTCTCTGGCTTCAAGAGAATTTTTCTCATCATTAAGGATCTTCTGCCTTTTGCATATTTTGCCTCAACATTTCACCTTTGCRCTTCTAAAATGTGAGCTTCTCCCCCTCCATCTCTTTTCCTATYAGAACATTCAAAAGACCYGTGTCCAATATTTCCATAGAAAAAACACTTTATTTCGCCTCCTCTGCCTCTGCCTGTTCCTCTTACTTGTGGAAAAGTTTTCTTATTGGCATACTGTCCTCCTTGTGAAATCCCTCCCCTTTTAGGGTGATTATGAGGTTTCTTTTCTTCATCCTTGGGATTCTGTACTCTGTCTTGGGAAATTTCTTTTCCTCTGATCTGACTTCTACCTCTGCCCCTTTGACCTTGATTTCAGGCCAATTTCTCTTCAGCCTTCAGAGAAATCTGATAAGCATCTTCCACATTTCTAATTGTCACCATGCTCATCTCATCCTGAATGTCATATCTCATACAATTCATGTATCTAGTGACCTTTTCATCATCACTTTCATGATGACTTTCTATGATGTTGAGTCTGTAAAACTCTTCAGTGTATTCCTTCACTGTCATCCCCTTCTATCTCAGATTCTGCATTCTTCGAAACAGATCAATTTGATAGTCTCTTGGTATAAACTCGACCTTCATTTTTTCTAACATCCTATCCTAGATTTTGATTCATAGTTTTCCTTTGCAACATCTGTCAGCCTGCAGTTCATCCCACCACAGTGCTGCATGCCCTTTCAATCTAGTGACAACATGTTTAATTTTCTTGTCTTCTTCGATATCTTCATAATCGAAGTATTTATCCAGAGCTCTAAACCAATCTAGCAGCTCCTGAACATTTAAGTTGCCTTCATACATCGGGATGTCCATTTTTTCTCTGGCCCCTATTCTTGCAACAACTTTGAATAGACGTTCTTTTGCAACATCTTCAACTACAACTTCTTCTTCATCGGGTCTTGCTTCATTTTCATTTTTGGATTCACTGACATCTCCATCATCAGATGTCTATTTTTGTGCTGTCTCCATAACATCTAATCGAGCATGAAGTTCTCTCATTTCCCTTTCCACTGCTGGATCGGGCATTGGTCTCTCTTGACGTCTTTTGGGCAACATTGTTTAAATCTATTCCACGCAGAATTCAAATCACAACTTTCCTTCTGTCTCCCTTGCTTATAGAAAACAATGATTGTAAGCTTTGATACCACCTGATGCAACACCCCTACCTCAGTAGGTACTGCTTGACCTCCCGGTCTAAAGATTGTTCTTAATCTCCCCTTGAGCCGAAATGGCCCTTCGATTCCCAGCTAGAATCTTCACACTTGTAATCTACAGGTTCTTCATAGGAGCTACACCTGTGCAAACGAGCACTAGGCATGAACTCTTACCCACGTGACCAACTAATGTGATCACAACCTTTAACCGAAAAGGTATTTCATGATTAGTTATTTCGGGGGTGTTGGTGTGATACAAACCCAACACTTCATATCCACGAAACCCTAAAACCCAATGTGGGACCTCTCCTCAGAACTAGATCTGACGATCCTGTTCCTCCTCCTCGGTCGATGACCATGATTGTGTCGTGACTTCGTGGTTCGTAATGTTGGGACTATTTGGGTAACGCAAGCCTCATTCTCCAACTCCTGACTCCCGAAATGTCGAGAAATGAACTCAAGATATCAACGAATCCCATTGATCGAGATCCAACATATACTATTCCTTTTGTGTTTGTGAGTGCTGAAAGGTTATCACCCTTATCTTTTCCGCTAATCTACTAGATCCAACGGCTCATGGAATTTTGGTATTCCTCCCTTCGATAAATTCCACCATCCGTTCAAATTTTCAATGGCTCCAAGACAAAGGGATTGACACCGATTCTTCTGCTAGCCAACCTCTGTGAGGTGACTTCGAGCTTCATATTTCCTTCGAGTCCCGCAAATTTCCTATTCCTTCTGAGCTTGGATTCTACTGCAATCTCAAGAATTACAAGGGGTCCTTTGCGCACACTCCTTGCGGAACTCATGATAACCTCTGGTTATTTGACTTCTTCCTCCTCTGTGCACTCCTTGTGATAGAAATCCTTCAACCCCTCCCTTGGGTTGGAAATTTTTGAGACTCAACTCGCCTGCGCACACCTTTCACAGCTTTGTGCTATACTCGCACTTCTGCTGGCATGAAAACAACGATATCTCTCCTGATCTTTTATGAGGTAAAACTCATAACTTGTCAACGCACTCCTTTCAGACCGTCATTTCACTCCTTGCAAGAATTCTCAGGATGAGAAACAATTGAAACTCATACTCTTCTTCTCACGGACTTCATACATTCAACATGAAATCATACATACACACACAAAATTGAAACTAATGCATAATATATATTGGAATTAACTGTAAACATACCATTCAATAGATGTAAACAGAATTCATAAAAACCATGAAATTTGGATCAAAGCTTCCTTATATTAATCCAAGTGCATCTATACATGGGTTCTATATCATCAACTATCTGCTTATACGCTCTTGTACAATCTCTTTTCTTCTATCCTCTTTCTCTACAGCTCTCTAATTCTTACTATTACCATGGGAATAATTGATTCAATACAATACATACGAGGGATCTTTCTAGAGTTTTCCCTCCTATAGCTCTAAGTTATCAAATCGAAATAAAAGCTACAACTACTTTGCATTTAATACAATAAATGCCTCCAAAAAACAGATGAGAGAAACCACTCAAGATCTGTATTACAACTCAAAACATAAATGCGAATGCATTCTTTCAAGATATTACATTACTTCTTATCCTTTCAAATTCAAAACATTCTAAAAATGTGCGCTGGTGCATCTCCAACTATCCCCCGCTTTTGCACTTGCTTTGTTGGCTTGCTTACGATGCTCTTTCATCATACATCATGGTCATCATATAGGTCTAGGTGATGATACAGGTATTTCCATGTCTAGGTCTTGCTATGTCTAGGTTTAAGTCTAGGTCTTGACATGTCTAGGTCAAGGCCATTTCTTTCCTTGTGATGTAGGGAGGGGGGTTGTAGGGAGAGGAAGAAAGAGAGTGTGAGAGGGGGAGAGTGGAAGAAAA
>SNQJ01S0050210.1:14715-35140 GCA_010110895.2 Picea sitchensis
AAGACTTCAGTTGCAACTCAACATTACACTTTAGTTCAAAAATAGAACTAGACTTAAGACTTCAGTTGCAACTCAGCATTACACTTTAGTTAAAAAATAGAACTAGACTTAAGACTTCAGTTACAACTCGACTATTTAAAAGGCAATTCGAAATTCTCTTCATGGTGGATAATATTACACGTGCCAACGCACTAGTTCAATACATTTATATCATTTGCAATATTAGGAATATCGTTTATTTATAGGTCATAGGAATTTTATATTCAACCTAACTTTTGCTAGATGCCTTGAATTTTTCTCATCGGTCATAAGGTTTGACTAGGCTTACAGAGGTTGTATGTTCCCCCTGACTTTTGCACTAGTTTGTCTATGCTCACAGAGGTTGTACGTTCCCCCTGAATTTTGCACTAGACTATCTATGCTCACAGAGGTTGTACGTTCCCCCCTGACGTTTGCATTATACTCACATAGCATCTCATCCGTCCTGACTTTTGGTTTGACTCACAGAGGTTGTACGTTCCCCTTTTCTTTTTTCAATACCTCACAAGACTGGTTGATTCTCCAAATCTCCCTAGCTAGCCTCTAGGTAGCCCATATGGCCTCTCATTGGAGAATGTTTGTCGATGCTGCCAAATTTAACATTTATTTGAAAAGAGAAAGACACAAGTATCGAATGGTGTTTTACACCAACAATCCTCTCTTTGTGAGTGTCCATTCCACCCAAGGGGCAGTTGTTGACACATGTGCACAGCTATGGAAAAATTCTAATGATCTCATAGAAAAGGCAGGGATACAACCACTACAATCTATACCTGAAACTACTTTTGTCAACACCAGGGAGGTTAAGGTGGAATATTTAAATAAGGCTAGTTAGACAAGCATTCAGGAATTGATTCTTTTTTATGATAAAGAAATTGAAGAAGATTTATTTTTTCCTACAAGGCTTTCCCAGAAGATTCTATCCTTTGTAAATGCCACGATTGAGCGGTTACATCAAGAAGTGGCTGCAAAAGTATGTAACATAGAATCAGTCTTAGAGAGATTTCAATCAAGCAACATCTAGAGCATTTTTAACGATTACTCCACTTGGAAGGAACACTAAGACCAACAGTAGGAGCATACCACTTCATGATTGCTAAATTTTTCATTTATGTCCAATTGTTGTTTTCTTCTGATATTGTAATATTTGTTGGAAAATGAAGAGTCTTTTTTTGTGAGACAACTAAAATTTCTAGAATTACCACCAAAAAGAGATTGTAAAAAGGACTCCTCACTATATAAAGGGAACGCTTCCCATTCGAAAGGGATTTTGGTCTTTGAAATTAGCAGGACAATATTGTTACTGAAAGTTATTTTTTGAATCGAAGAGACATTTTGAATCTTGATATTATGGTATCTATATGTGTGAATGATATTTTTTTTTTATGCATTTCTTTGTTTGTAGCATGTGAGTGTTAGTTGACGAATTAATTCAAAAATAATATTTTCATTTTACAACTATCATGATTTCTCAAGACGAGTACAAAAGTAGTGTAATCGCATTATGTTTCTCAATACTTTGGTTCTAACATATTATGTTATAAAATATTTGTATAACTTGTGTCATGAACTTATTCTAATCAAGTAATATACGTATTTCATTGTATTCATGTATTATGTTATTTTTCTCCTGATTAGGATAGGTTAGATTAAATAGAATTAGTTTAAAATTTCATCTTATATTATTGGTTGTATCTCTTAGTTTAAGGTCATTCAATTGTGTTTCTTTTCTTTTTCTCATTATCTTCAATTCATCTTGGAACCTTTGTTTCTAAGATTCATATTTTATTTAGTATTTAGTTAGATTTTTGTTAGTATTTTAGTTAGTTGGTAACCAGCCTGAAATATGGTCAGAAGCACTATCCCAAAGAAGAGTGGGTCTAGTTGGGACCTATCACTGGGCGTTTTCCAAAAATTTATTGAACGAGTCATTTTGGCCCATCAAAAAAATGGTGCTAGAAGGAGGGCCACAAAATTGAATGGATACAAATAAAATATTTAATTCTTCCCATTCTTCCCCACAAGTAAGCTTTTCTTCCACAACTGATTCCCATCAATTTTATTCTGAACATAATGTCATACCCTTAGAATATACGGTGAATATTCCAGCTCAATTTAGCACCCACCACATTCCCTCTCATCCTGAAACATCTTTCTCTTATTCTCATACTCATATATTAACTATCTCAAATATAAACTCTTTAGTTAGGCATTCGACTGAATGAACCAATCGACCTTTGACTACACAATGTAGAAGACAGACTAGACAACTGGCCTTAGATTACTCTCTGCCTAAAAATCAGGAGAATATTCATCATACGGATCCCTATTTCTCTAATCCATACTCTTATCAAGAAATCGTTCAGTTGAGACTCTTGAATGCCATATTCCTGAGGATACGTCTGATTTCCCCAAGGCTTCAAAATTTAATATTGAATATCATATACTTGTCGGTAGGGTGGGAGGTATACCACCCTCACCTCTCGAATCTCCCCCTCACACCCCCATAAATGAGTCTGAGGGAAATTCCAAAGAAGGGGACAGATATGAGTTCAAAGATAACCCATATCAATTCATTGTATATCATCCCCTAAAAATGGATAGAGAAAATGAAAAACAAAATCCTCCCCCTTAGCATCCTTGGTTGTTTGTTGATGTGGTTGTTGTACCTATATTTCATCATGAGATGACACCCTGATAAATTCCTTCCTAAATTTGACCCCGAAAAAAAGGATTATGTCGAGAATCATATTAAGAAATTCTTGTTCGCTATTAGGATACAAATCATTTGCCATGAAGACGTCGTCTATCATCTATTTCTTCTGACCTTTGAATAAAAAGTGTATATGTGGTATTTCTCTATAGAAGAAGATTCCATTTCGAATTGGAGGACTTTTGAAAACTCTTTCCTCCGAAAATTTGGGGAAAATAAGACACCATCCACCCGAATCCTCAAACTATAAAGATTCAAAATGGATGCCAAGGAACTAGTTATTGATTACAATCAATGGTTGCCAACTTTTTTAAAGTGAATCCCAAGGGCCCCAAAACTTGTTGAAGATGTCACAATTGAATTTTATACATCTGGTTTACCCATGTACATGGTCGTGTATGTAAAAAATTCTGAAAAGGATACTCTAGAAGAAGCTTTCCAGGAATCCCTTAAATTTGAGAAAAAATTGTTAAGTTTAAAGGGTAGTTCCAATTCAAAACCATCTAAATACAAAGGTAAGAGTAAAATATCTTCATTTGAATCTGGTGAAGATAAAAAAAAAATTGATTCTATGGATATGGAATCTTTTCAAATAATTATTAAGAATATATCCAACAACTTGGTTGACCTGAAAAGAGGTAATGGAGAGGGATCTTCTAATCAGAAAATGTTTTTTAAGTTCTCGTCTAAAAAATATAGTAACACTCCCACAACCAGCAAAGCCTCCCCCTCTCATATGGAAGGCATCAATATGGAAGATATTTTCCAAGCCCTTCAAACCTAGGAAACAAATAATATGGCTAAAAACACTGATGAGGGAGATGGAGGTCAGGAACAACAAGAAGAAGCCTAGGATTTTGATGAGCCAGTTGAGAAACAATTAAATGGTTTTTGGGACATGTCTTTTGGAGAATATGAAGAAGTTGAAGAAGTACACCTCTCACAAAACTTCATAACCACCAAGATTGTCAGTAAGAGTATTCTCGATAACACCCTCGATATTCCTAATCCTATTTATACCACTACCACTACTCCCAAACAACCTTCTCTTTCAACCAATACTATCCCTCATCCATCCAAGAATACATTCCTCAATCCAAAAATAATGGATGAAATAGAAAAATCAAATATTTTTCCTACACCCTTGGCCAAATTGGAATATGAAATTTTAGAAGATCTAAAGAAAACAAAAGCCAACATTTCTTTGTTTGAACTCATGAAGATTCCACAAATCCAAGAAAATTTCATCAGAATGATACAAGGTAAAACTTCTCCTAGATTTCATGAATCAAATTTGGGAACCAAAAAGGTAATCACAAAGGTAACTTCACCTTATAACAATTGTTGGCCCTTGACCAATTTTTGAGGATCCTTGGTCATGTTTGACCTATTTTTGGGACTTTGACAGGCTATCGAAGGTGGAGCACAAGACGAAGTGGAGATTGTAGGATCTCGACCCCTTTTTAGGACCTTTTTGGGTTTTGGGCTTATGTGATGGGTATGGGGATGTCGGCCCATGGGTTTACCCATGATTAGGCCTATTTTGTAATGTATAAATAGAAGTCTACGCGATGTAAGAAGAAGAGTGAATAGTGACTAGTAGCGACTAGTTTGTTGCAAGTGTGATAAGTGTTGAGTGTTAATTGCTTTGTGCATACTGTGTGAGGCTTGCAGAGCTAAGTGCAAGTGACTGTAAGAGACTGTGGAAGGACTTGTGTTGTAACTTAGGGAAGGAGGATCTATCAAGGTGCACACATCTCCTGTCCTCTGTGGAGTAAGATCTTGTGGCTCTTTGCATGTATCTGATTGACCAAAGACAATAAAAGAGAAGAAGAGTTGGTGGACGTAGCCCTAGGTTGGGGGTGAACCACGTATATCCTGTGTTGTGAATGCTTTGTGCTTTTGGTTGTCCTTTTGTTCATGTGATTCAATGTTTAGTGTGATGTTATATGATAGATGAATCTCATATGATAGTTTAGTGCTAAATAAAGTGAATGAATGTTAAATCTGATCTCTATTTGTATGCTTAGTGATTGAATCTATTGGATATGTGTGAATACTGTGTTGATCTGTTGTTAGGGTTTAGCTGCTCTATGAACTAAGATGAATATTAACGAATTGTAATAACTAAGTGCTCTAATAAGGTGTTACAATCATAGATCTGTGTCCCAACTAATGTTGTAGACACTGGAGTCATGCAACCACCCTTGCTTCTACCTCGGGTGAGACTTCATCTGCTTCACAGGTGTTGCCGAAAGGGCCAGTATTTAGGGTTTTCTTGGTCCATTGTTGTAGTGTTGAACCCTGGTTCTACCCTTGTGCCAAAAAATGGTTCTATTGTCGGGACTTGAAATTGTGATTGTTGGGAACTGAAGAAGAAGAATCTATGTGCATAGATCTATTGCTTGACTTGCGAAGCTCTGTGTTAAGGATGAAGGTAGATCTAAAGAAGAGAGGTAAGATCTGAATGCTTTGTGCTCTGATAAAGGTAGGAATAGTGAATTTTTTTATATCGGGAATCTTTGTGCTCTGACGAAAGTAAGATAAGTGGAAAATTTTGTTTCAAGAATATGGATCTAGGTATGTTTGATAAATTTTGTCCTAGCCTGAAAACTAGGGCGCGACTAGAAGAAATAAGATTTTATATGAGTAGATCTGATAAGAATAGTGAAAGATATGTTATTCCTGTGCATAAAAAGAATGTTAGGACTAACAAATGGATGCAGAATCCTAGAAAGAAATTTTTTTCAAGTTAGCTACCATGATCCTAGTGTGAAGTACAGGAAATAATGGGGATAATTTAAGAGAAAGAGAGGATTAAATCTTTGTTACAATTGCATAAGACTGGGACATCTTGCTAAGGAATGCCCTGATAGAAGACCCAGTTGTCCTTGTTGTAAATCTACGGATCATGAAGTTTTGGATTTCTCTAGAATGATTGCTAAACTCGAAAGAATGAATAACACCATAAGAAAGGTGAAGACACTAAGACCATGGAAGAACCCCAGAAAGAATCAGAAACTATATTGCTACAAATGAAAGAAACCCTGAATGACCACCGAAATATCAACTTATCAGAGATCTTCAAAGAAAAATAGTATATAGAAGAAAGAATAAGAGACTTCGACATTGACTATGTTTTGGATGAAGAAACAAAGGTGAATATGATGACATAAATGACTTGGGAAACTTTAGGAAATCCTACTATGATTCCTTCATTGGGGAGAATAGGATTATTTAGAGGAAAGTTGATAACCCTATGTGAAAGACTTACCCAGATATCTATGAGTGCTCATGGAACTTCGACAGAAGAATATTTTGAGGTTGTTAAATTTATTGAGAACAACGCCTCATTTGCTATATTACTAGGAAAACCTTGGATTGAAAGGTATCGGGCCAGAAGGAGAGAAGAAGAATTCTTAGAGCAGAAGAAGCAAGAATTAAAATATTTCATGACTAGGATGATCACACACTTGAATGAAGAACAGGAGAATAGATCGAAGCTATTTAGAACCAGAAACTTGGATTTCGAAGTTGGAAGAAAACAATAAGACTCACAGAAGACTAAAGCACCTACCCCTGATAGAGAATAAGTATTGCCCCTGAATCCTAGGAAAGAATCTCAATAGCACAAAGTTACTATGCCAAGAGGAGATAAGAATCATAATGGAAAGAGGAATACTGAGACAAGTCTCACTGGAAAGAAGGCTAGAAAACTAAGTAAGAAGAGATCAAAGATCGAAAAGTTATAGAAGGTTCTAGAAGGAACTTTGCAGAAGGAAAATTTTCAAAAATGGAACTTCATCGGGATAGCAGAACAATGCTAGATGGCACTTCGCCATGGCAAAGAAATATGGAAACAATATAACCTTTAGACTGACGCCCTGAACAGGTAGAATGGAATGTCTGGTCAAAATGCCTGCCCTAAGACGGTTAGGACCACACTGTAACAGACAAAATTGAATTAATGAAGGCTTCTCGCCCGTTGGAGAGATTCGTTGCCTAGTTATCTACTTATTCCATCGAGCCTTGCACCGAGAATTTTTTTTCCAAACATGATTATATAAGCCCGCATATCAGTTTATTTTGTGTAGTGATCATCGAGCTATCACCATCCGTCCTGTTTCATTGAGTAGTTACTCTTCAAACCCGAGATATTCAACAATCTCTTCAAACCCGAGATATTCAACCATGAGCGTGAATGTCCGAAGAACTTAGCACAATCGAAGAGTCTGTGAAGGAGGTACGCATCGACCTCATGTCTGAAAGAGAAATGTCTATTCCTATGGGTGTACAAGCATCATCGATGAGAGGAGTACAAGCCTCTCCATCGACGACTCACAGATCCAGACCATCCTAAGTCGTCACAGAAAAGAGAACCAAGAACATATATGACCTAGAAAATGCGAAGCTAATCCTGACCATCTTACCCGACTACATCCCACCTATGGCTGGCATGGTGAGTCGCGGTAGTGTGCCAAGATATTTTGATTACACCTAGGTTACTATGTACCTCCCGAAGGGGATATGCGTAGTTAGAGCACAACAGGACAAGATCACAACATTGAAGTTCGGTGACTTCAACTTAGGAGACCGCAAGAACCATAGTATTCTCTCCCCATATAAATACTTGAACAGGACAAAGGGGAAGAGCTCAAAAATAATCCTCCAACCATGGATGATGAACCTCGCGCAGTCCATCCTGTTGAATGTAATGAAAATCCCACACTTTGGAAGGCACCAGGAGGTTAACACTTATGTTAATCTCTTGCTCTCATGTTACCATGGTGGTTACTTATGGCTATATCGATGTATCACAGTCGATCTGACGTTGATCCATAGGATCATCGGATTAAGTATGCAAGGACCCAAACCATAGGACTTCTATCCAGGGAAATCCATAGATCACCCATTAGCACAGAAGATCAAGGATACCTACAACGATGTTGAGAAGGGGACACGAGGCTACAAAGTAGCTTCCATCCAAAATGGCACAGTTCTCCTAGCATGCCAATTAATTGCAGGAAATCTAGTAAGGAAGAATTGACCAATGCAGTTCATAGGGTTTATCGTTGACCTCGCAGGGAAATGCGTGGAAGGCCTACAAATGAATTGGGAAAAGTACCTAGTTAATCAGCAGGAATTAGACTGCCACAAAGCATAGGATCAGGGATACGAGTACCACTTTAACTGGCTCCTGATCCTCATCGAGTTTATTTCTTGGGAGATTCCAGAAGGAGCGACCTTCCCGGACATTGAGTTGCTCTAACTGCTTGCTGTGAAGTTCACCACGCTCTGGTACTCAAGCGATATGGGAAAATAGTGGTAGCCAAATGCAGTCTTTCACACATATTATCTCCAACTGAAGAGGGCTATCGAAGTTGAACCTCGCATGATGCCAAACACCCTACAGCGGTTTCGACCCCCAATGAAGTTCCACGCATATCAACACTTCATCTATATCATTATGCAAGTAGACGAGCATAAGGAGGAGCTTCAGTCGTACTACAAGATCACAGAAGAGGACCTCGAGGAGATCACTAAGGACTGGTCAACATACCTCCTTATCCCTGCTAATCCTGTAGAGATGTCTGACCCCGAACTTGACAACTCGAAGGCCACTCACAAAGAACATGACACACCTAGAACTAGCAGAAGGAAGAAGACTGCAAAAGTCCAATACTTAAGTAGCTCATCATAAAAAACTTCTTTAGTATCACCTGGTCGAGGGGGTGATGAAAAAGTAGAAGAGATAAATGGAAAATAAGATGAGAAAAAGCAAGGAGAAGTAACACCGCCTAGATATGAGACTGATCCCTTGAAGAAGAGGAAGGTTTCTTCCCTGAAACCCTCTTCCTAAAAGAAATCTAGAGCCACCTTGACCAAGATGCAGACTGTGCTCACTGTCGATGACTTGGACTTCATCATCCAAGCTATAAACGATGCCTCGCAGGAAATCTTGTAGAAACACGAAGTGAAGTAGGAGGAGATGTATGATAGAATCAAGGTTGACCTCTGAGGGGTACAACAGGCTCTTCAGTCTAGTCGTACAGTTTCCACTGCGTCGCTACCGTCGGAAGAACTAGAGTTAGGAGATGAACCGCCCCAACTCCGTTGACTACCTAATACGACCAAATCTTGACTTCATCGCGCACATGAAGAAACAGAAAAAGCCACCCAGGCCTTGAATAAAGTGCAAGAAGTAGTCGTAGAACAACATCGAGTTGTGGAGTAGGAGAAGGTTTCTCTCCAGACAAAGTTTGAAGATGAGGAAGCACAGATTCAGCAATAAAAAGAACAGTTGCTCGCAAAACAACTTGAAGTGAAAGAATCAGTCAACTAAGAACTTCTCTTTGTGACAGGATTAGAGCCAAAGGTAGAAGATCGATTCAAGAATCAAGAAGAACAGCTTGCAGAAGCTATCCAACAGCTACAACAAAGAATAGCAAACTTAGATCTCTGCACAGTGCCCGACACCCCGCAAGATGTGAGGGATCAAAGAGATGCAACTGCTTGAAGCACAGTTGAGAGAATAAATTCCCTTTCCATGGAATGTAAACAACTAAGTGATCACAGTACCCATATTGATGAGTGAATCACTGAGAATCCATAACTAAAGGCACTGGAGTCGCAGCTCCAGGAGTCGAAGAAGCAAGTAGAAACAATACAGGCGCAGTTGTATCCCTTATCAGTTTTGAAAGGCTAAAGCGATTCCAAGAGAAACGCACTACTCAACAACAGGTCCACACCATTCAGAGCAGAGTCATGGAAGTGACTTAGAGGCTCCAACCTATACACGATGAGCCTTGCCAACTGTTCTCAGAGATCGAAGGTTGGGGAGAAAACCTGGAGCAAGTCATCACTACGGAAGAACAACGCTTATAGGGACCTATCAACGAAGTTGTTATCCAAGAGTTCGCTGAGAAAGAGGCCATGGCGCAACAAAAAGTCGAAGAATATCGAGCCAAGATCGAGGCTTTTGAGGCAGAATTAACCAGATCAGAGTTACTCGGGATGAGTCACAGGTGAGTGTTGGGGTCTTGTTGGCCCTTGACCAAGTTTTGAGGATCCTTGGTCATGTTTGACCTATTTTTGGGACTTCGACGAGCTATCAAAGGGAGAGTGCAAGATGAAGTGGAGATCGTGGGATCTCGACCCCTTTTTAGGGCCTTTTTGGGTTTTTGGCTTATGTAATGAGTATGGGGATGTCGTCCCATGGGTTTACCCATGCTTAGGCCTATTTTGTAATGTATAAATTGAATTATAGGTGATGTAAGAAGAAGACTGAATAATGACTAGTAGTGACTAGTCTGTTGAAAGTGTGCTAAGTGTTTAGTGCTAATTACTTTGTGTAGACTGTGTGAGGCTTGTAGAGCTAAGTGCAAGTGATTGTAAGAGAATGTGGAAGGCTTTGTGTTGTAACTCAGGGAAGGATGATCTATTGAGGTGTGTAGATCTTCTGTCCTCTACGGAGTAAGATATTGTGGCTCTATGCATGTAGTTTATTGACCGAAGATAATAAAAGAGAAGAAGAGTTGGTGGACGTAGCCCCAGGGTGGGGGTGAACCACATATATCTTGTGCTGTGAATGATTTGTGCTTTTGGTTGTCCTTTTGTTCATGTGATTCAATGCTTGGTGCAATGTTAGATGATAGATGAATATGATATGATAGTTTAGTGCTAAATAAAGTGAATGAATGTTGGATCTGATCTATATTTGTATGCTTAGTGCTTGAATCTATTAGATCTATGTGAATACTGTGCCGATCTATTGTTAGGGTTTAGTTGCGCTATGAACTAAGATGAATATTAATGAACTGTAATAACTAAGTGCTATGTTAAGGTGTTACAATAACATATCTTTCTCCCAGCTAAGGTTGCAGACACTGGAGTCTTGTAACCACCCCTGCTTCTACCTTGGGTGAGACTTCATCTTCTTCACAGGTGTTGTCGAAAGGGTCGGTAGTTAGGGTTTTATTGGTGCGTTGTTGTAGTGTTGAACCCTGGGTTTTCCCCTGTGCCAAGAACAATACTCCATCAAAAATTCAGGTTGCGACTAATGCATCCTTAAGAGGTCAAATATCCAGCTCCAACACTCCTCCTTTTCTTATCACTTTTGAAATATTCAATAGGAATTTTCATAATTGCATGGTGGATTCAAGAGCTTCATGTAATTTCATGCCCCTTAAAGTCTATGAGAATCTTAACATCAAACCTAAACCATCTAACATTCAGATAATCCAGTTAGACAAGACTAAAGTTAAGGTGTTAGGAGAATTGAAAAAAGTGTTGATCAGGATGTATGCTAACCCAAAGGTTCATCAAACCATAGATATAATAGTATTTGACATTCCTGATAACTATGGTATTCTCTTAATTCAAGATTGATTAGCCATGTTTAATGTTTATTTAAATTTGCCCCATCTATGTCTCCCTTTCAATGGTAAAATGAACCAAATTAGGATGGACAGAGAAAGGTACCTGAAACACGTAGTTACTGATTTAAATGATCTGAATGAATCGGTGATGTTCAACCATTCCATTCTTTGGAATTATTCGTTTGAGACATTTTTGGGGAACTTCACATATGAACCATCAAACCTCGTGGAACCTGACACTAAATAAGAAATCGTTCATTGCACCTATATTATTTAGTCTAGTTGTGATATAGTTTATCAAACTAACAATCCCCCAGATGTACCGAATAACATAGCTTTTAGAGATACGTTAGAAAAATGAACTAACTCTACTAACCTTTTGAAAACCAAAAAATATGAAAATTAAAAAATACCATTTGAAATAAAAAAAGGTGATCCTGATATCTGGACATTATTCTTCGATGGATCAAAATACTTAGAAGGTGCAGGAGTAGGTTGTATACTAAAATATCTAAAAGGTACTAAAATTTTAATCATATGCAGAGTGAAATTTCCTTGCACCAAAAATGTTTTCGAACACGAGGCCCTTGTACAGGGGCTTAGGAAGGAAGATGACTTGAAAGAATAAAAAATCAAGGTATACGGTGACTCTGAAAGCCTCATTAGATATGTACGAAATATTATTCATTTCCTTTCAAGTCACTTAAAAAATTACCAGTCTGAGGTATGGGAGCTAATTAAGTATTTCACTTCTTTGAATATTAACAACGTTCCCCCGTCATTAAATTCTGACGTCTATTTTTTGGAAAATGTGGTGTTCATATTAATACCCTTAGACAGATTGGTGCCTAACTCCTTCTTTGTTTAAATTTTGTATAGGCCATCAATTCTAAACAGTATCATAAGTTGGAGGGTCTTTGATGATGACCATCATCTCATCAATTTTCTACACCTCAAAGATACCTTCAAGGATTCTATCATAGATGAGGGCCAACATGACATACTAATGAATATTGATAATAACGATGATACTAAAGCAATAGGCCCATCGAACAATATTCCCAGTAGTGTGGTCAGGTTAGAAAAACTCTACAACCTTTAATACAAATTCAAGAAGGTCACAGACTGCAAGACCAACAAATCATACCTACAGTTTGAAACAATAAACCTAGGATCTAAGTTTTCTCCTTAGAACGTCAACCTGGGAAAAAATTGTTCTCCTAAAGAAAAGCAGGAATACATCAAGCTATTCAAATAATATAAAGACATTTTCATCTGGATGTATGAAGACCTCAAGACATATGATACAAAGATTATACAACATTTCATTCCCATGAAATCTCAAACCAAACCTTTCCAACTGAAGCTGAGGAAGATGCACCCCAGTTTTGAACCTCAGGTTAAAGCAGAGCTAAGTAAACTTTTGGCGGCTAGAATCATTTTTCCGGTAAGGCATACATAGTGGATATCAAAATTAGTATTGGTAAGAAAAAATAATGGGGATATCCGGCTTTGTGTTGATTTTAGAAATGTCAACAGATCCTTTGAAACAGATAACTACCATGTACCTCCCATGGAACAAATTCAAGTCCTAGCATCTCGTGAAGATCAGCCCAAAACAACTTTCAGATCCAAATGGGGAACATATTCCTATAGAAAAGTTCCTTTCAGACTGATAAATGTTGGATCCACGTTTCAACGAGCAATGGAAATTTTCTTTAGAGGTATCTTGGGAGAATGTGTGGTAGTGTACCTAGATGATGTGACCATCTTCTCGAATAATAAATAAGATCGTATATCTCACTTCAGGAAGGTATTTAATCGATGCAGGAAATGCGACATATCTCTAAAACCCAATAAATCCATTTTTATCATGGATGAAGGAAAAATTTTGGGTTTGATCGTCTCCAAACATGGTATGCAAATTGAACCCGACAGGACTGAAGAGATTGCTAAGATCCCTCCCCCTCACAACAAAAAATCTATGCAATCATTCCTCTGAAAGATAAAAATTTTCAGACGATTCATACCAAGTTTTGTTGAGACAATAAAACCTCTTCAAGATATGATAAATAAGAATGCTTAATTTATTTTGGGATATAAATAAAACAAGGCTTTCAATAAAATCAAATAAGATATTAATCAAGCGCTGACACTATTAAGTCTAGATTTAGATCGAGATTTCATCCTCCACACATTTTCCTCCCATACTTATTTTGTGGTTGTCTTAACACAGAAGAAATCGAAAGGAGATGAGTTTCTTGTGGATTTTATGAGTTTAGGCCTACAGGAAGTTGAGCTGAATTATCCCGAAGTTGATAAATAGGCATATGCGGTGTTCAAAGTTGTCAAACATTTTCGACCATTCTTACTCAAATCTAAAACTAAGGTTATTGTCCCTTACGCATCTCTTAGGAACCTCCTGGTACAAAAGGATATGGCAGAAAATAGAGGAAATTGGATTACAATTATACAAGAATATGACCTAGAGGTCAAACCTGCGAAGATCATTAAAGGACAAAGGATATGCAAATTAGTTGCGGAATTTACTTGCGTTGAATCTCATGAATATTCTCTCTATCAAGACTCTAAGTTGCTTGAAAAGGATGTATGTTACACCCCAGCTGATTCAGATTCCTTCTTTTTTAGAAATAAAATATTACCTGACTCATGGATCAGCTCCAAATTATTTGGACCCTAGGAAGAGAAGGCCTCTAAGGCTAAAATCCACACAATATCAACTGATACAAGGAATTGTATGAAGAAAAAATTATGATGGTGTTTTCCTTAGATTCTTAGAGAAAAGGGATGTTGAGAAAGTCCTTTTTGTGCTCCATGATGGACTCGCAGGAGGAAATTATGGTGGGGATACTATTGCACACAAAATCCTCAGAGAAGGATACTACTAGCCTTCCATATTTAAATATGCTCATGCATATAGTAGGAAATGATAGTAGTTCCAAACCTCAACTGGGAGAGAAAAGAAATATTCTTTCCCCTTACAACCTATCATCATCGAGCACCCCTTCTAGAAGTGGGGGTTAGAATTTATTAGGGAGATCAATCCAAAATCATCACAATTGCATAAATACATATTAATATCCACTAATTATTTCACTGAATGGAGTGAGTCTATCGGTTTGAAAACCATAAATGAAAATTAGGTGATTTCGTTCCTTGAATCACACATCATTACTAGGTTTGGAATTCTATACTTTTTACTTTTTGATAATTCCAAGTATTTTTATTCTCTTAATATAACTGAATTCTCCCTCGAAATAAATATCAAGGTTAAGTAGTCAATGAATTACTATCCACATGGAAATGATATAGCATAATCCACTAATAAGAATCTCATTAAAATCCTAAAGAAGATTGTCAATGATAATCAAAGAAATTGGCATCTTACTTTTCATAATGCTCTTTGGACTAATAGAGTAACTCCCAAGTCATCCATTAGTAACTCCCCCTTTTTCTTGGTTTATGGACAAGAAGCCACAGTACCAACCCATACTTACCTACCCTCTTTGCAATTGGCCCAATCCATCCAGGACAAAGCCTGTCGAGTGATGCAAGAAACAAGAAATATTAAACATGATATTAAAACATGAAGAAGAAAGGGAAAAACCTAATATGAACTTAACACAACACCAAGAAATGGTTAAAAGGTGGTTCAATATATCAAATGTAGGAAATAAATATTTCCAAGAAGGATATCTTGTTCTCCAGTGGGACAAAGCTAATGAACTTAATGGAAAACACTCCAAAATCCAGAAACTATGGCTAGGACCCTTCTGATCCACTAGAAAATAGGACCTGATACTTTTATGCTCAAAACATTATAGGGAGATGAGGAGGAACTCCTTGTCAATATCCAAATACTAAAGAAATAATTCTCTTGATCACCTACGACGATGTAGCCCTCTACATAGTAGTTTTTCGGTTGTAGTTTTATTTATAGTTTTTCTTTTCAAAAATATGACTATTGTTTGATGTTTTTCCTTCCTTTTTTCTTTGTTTTTCTAGTATACAATAAACCCCCTACTCCTATATACTACTCCAGACCAACCATTCTTTCACATCGGAAACCAAGGTTTTTCCCCGTTAACAAATGGTAACACAGAAAAGAGGGACTTGTTCATCTATACCAAAATAAAAGCTTCAAACCCTTAAATTATGTACCTTTCGATGAGTTCCATTTGTTATTCACTCTTTTGTGACTGCTCTCAGGTCCCACTAATGTTCCTTTTCAATCTTCCTGAAATATCCTAAATTTAGTGTCTTCCACATAAATCTAGTGTCTCTTCCCATTACTCCCCAATTTTAAAATGCATCAACATTTCATTTTTTTAGACCCACTAAAGATAATTTTTTGAATGAGACTAGAAAATCAAAATGAATCTTGTATCACCTTACTTCCTATTTACCACCACCTATATTGCAATCACAATATCTAAATTTTATATCTAAAAGGTGGATTAATAAGAATAATCATAAGGAAGTTGAAAACACCATTGCAAAGAGTGGGAAGTACAAGTAATCCCATCGGGGCTATCGACGCTCACTGGAAGTGGGGCCATGTCTTTATGATACCGAGGTATCTTCATCAGGGCTATCGACGCTCACTGGAAAAAAAACAATGACGAGAAAGATAGGTAAAGAAAACACTTCAGTCTACGACATTCAACTTAATTTTTTGCACTGGTGTCACTCTCACAACTTCACAGTCAATTTATGAAATTTCCCCAAAAAACGATCACTCGAATTATGTGGAAGACTATTGATGACGTGTTATTCTTTAAGGATTGCATAAAGACCATTGAATGTGGGGTCCGTAAATTGAATATTGAATGGAATTTTAGAAAAGGTAAATGTTGCTTCTATCTCATTGAAGACACTTTCGCTTTTTGGAATTCAAATATAATTGGTTCACTCTAGTAAGTCACCATTTGTTATGGGGAATCCTACAACAACGCCCCCATCTTTCTAAATTTTGTCGGGCCCCTAAAAATATTTTCTCCTTTTTTTCTGTTTGCGCCTATATTTTTCCCTACAAGAGTGGTATCCTTACTTCTGTTAGACAATTGCATCTATAAGCAACTCTATTTTGGGATCATGTTCTTCGAAATCCCTTTTTAATGTGTTTTTTTCAATCTCCAATATCCGTGCTCCGATCACCCTGGATCTTACCCTACCTTCTTGCGCAGTGCCCCACCCCAAAGTTTGTGCTGACCTTTCAAACAACCACTTGCCCAAGTGGCATCCCAATATTGGACTGTTGACTGCCTCACTTTATTCTTTGAGTACTCAGTCTGTGCAGTTTGATTTCTTCTAGCCTCTGTTTCTCATTGAGATCTCCTTCCTTGTTACTACAACTTCTTGCTTAATGGTAACATTTTGTTTTCTATCGTTTAAATAGTTTTTCATTATTACAACTAATGTGTTATATGTAATATAAGCTTATATTTATTTTAATGTGTTATTGCAGGTTAATTTGGTTATTCATTATGGCAATCTAGAATCTGAAAAGACCTAGGAGTTTGGTTTACTTCCAGGGTCCCGTAGGCCCCGAATCATTGTCTCGATTGGTCGAAACTCTGGTGACTGATACGATTCCTCATACTGGCAAAGACCATTGCCCCAAATTTGAAAATATCTATAGTATTTTTTAATTCGTGGAGTTTCCTGAAGACAACGAGGTCTTAGATGTGTACCGGAATATCCTGAAAAGCGAAATTCACTGGGTAGCTGCCAGGCCATAACTATTCCCATATAACAAGGAAACACAATGGTGCCTCAAAAAATTTGATTCTTCCACAATGCTTATCATCAGAAAACAAGGATTTTGAGTAGGTTCTCTCATACCAGAAGATATTAGCTTTAGGTATCACCTTCCCACTCTGACTTGCTCACTGAACGAACCTTTCCTAAAAGGGTTCACCTAGGAAAGAAAAGGACTGGAAAAATAGATGAAACATTGGTGGGTGGATGAGGATGATACTCTTAAACAAGGACATAAATTGGTCCCTACCCACTGGCTTAAAACCCCTTACAAGCTATTGGTGGCCATGCGTTGTCGATTATATGGAGAAGAGAAGAGTATGCACTTCCAAATTGACTCGATTGCATTAATGCACATCGTCGCTAGGACATGACATATATTTAACTGGGAGGATATCTTGGCCTTTAAAATTTTCCTACATGCTAAATATCTCCCATGTATGAAGAAGTCATGTTTTTATATGTCTTATTATATGATAGACGCCATTTTTTCATCAACTCATTTTCTCGAATTGGGATGGAATTGGAGCTGAAGTCAACCCCCCATTCATGCCTATTGTGGAGCATGGATTTCAAACAACATTTTTATGATATTCAAAATTTATTCCTCGCACCTCTACATTCAGTCCTTTTCGGTTTCCCAAGACACAAGATATCCTTTGAGGCCATAAATGGGATGAAAGGGGTGGCTGATTAGTTTTTATACAAGTATAATTCATTCATCACAGTTTATGGGACCACCAGGGCCCCACATCTCTTACCTTATTTCATCCCAGACCATTTATTGATGAGATAAATAGCATACCAAACAATGGGTTCTAGAGTCACCACATTGTTGCAAACCAACAAAAAAGACTGTGGCCATCCTTCCCTCTCCACATTGGATGTTTTTCCATATCCAACCCTCAACACACAAGGAAGGAAGTTGAGAACTTATAGGAGTTAATCCTATGCTTGGGTGAACCTAAAGGCCATGATCCTCATGATATGGATATCAGTCATGTCAATTCTTTCAAACTCACTCATCCAAATTTTTACATTATGGATTTTGAGGAGGATAAGTTTAAAGGAGTACTCTCATATGATGAGGTCCTGCACCATCTACCCTATGACGCTGCAAATAGATTACTTGATATCAAACAAGAATAATTCAATACAGAAATTATGGCCCAATTCCAGAAGTTGTGCTAGTAAGAGAAAGATACCAGAAATTCCAAAGAACGGGAGAAGACCAAAAAGGAAGAACAACTTGAGCAGAAAAGAATCTAGGTGGAGCAAGACTATCAAAGAATACAAGATGAGGAAAATATCATAGTAGAACATGAACACGTGACACATCAGGCCACTCTTGAAAACAAGAAATAAGAGGAAGCTAAAAAGTTAGCGAAAGACGAGGAGGCCAAGAAGATAGTTGATGAAGCACAAGAAAAAAAAATGGTTGAAGAGGTAGAGGTGAAGCAATTGGATGAAGAAGTTGAACCAAAGAGGAAAGTTGATGAGCTTTCAAAAGAGAATCTAAACCAAGATCCAAGTATTCCATCAAAGACCACCCTAGGCATCGTGAATATACCTCCTCTGGAGTATACCCCCGTAAACTCCATACCAGGGGATTCCTCCCTTTCTTATCACGCTATAAATTTCAAAGGCTCTGTAGTTTCCATTGGAGACTACTATTTCAACATCAGAACTAGAAGTATCGAGAAGAGATCTATGAAACTAAAAATAGGAGACGAATCCAAATCAAAGTCACATTTAGGAAGGATTTTGGAATGGATGGTTGACCTTGATCCTGAGGAGAACATAGTTCAAGTGGCTTTAGTGCTCAACACTTTCGCATGATTAAATGCCTCCTCTATTTTGGAGGTAATTGATGCCTTAAACACTGCCAGGACCCAAGTAACAGAGCTCAAAACAGAGTTGAAGGATGTAAGAGTCCAATTCAACATAGATGTCAAGGAATATTTCAATGTAGTTTGTTGACCACCTCTCCGACATAGGTGGTCAACTCCATGTGCCATGAAGAGATGCATCATCAGATGCGAATTTGTCCCCAACATTTCTTTTTGTAATTGGAATTTCTACACCCCTGTGTGGGTTAATAATGTAATAGGTCTGCATGAGTCATGTCTAGGCTAGTTACTTTGTGATCGGTTCACTGGGAGAGTTCCTTTCACCAAGGGTTTTTTATCCTCAGGTTATAAATTGTGCTTTTCAACCTTATTGATTTCCCTTGAGTTTTTCCCTCACAGTTGCAATAATTCGTCCAAACTGGTGAACGACGTTCTAGTGGGTTTATCTTTTGGTAAATATTATAGGGAATCATTTTAAATGACCATGCAAGACATCTTATAAAGTTTCTCAAAATTTCGTCGAGTCTAGTATAGTTTTTTTTAATTAATTAATTTTTAATTAAATTTCCCTAAGTTTGGAGGTTTAATTATTTTTGAGCAATAATTGTAAAAACTAGGTCCTTGGAATTTTGATAGGGGTATTTGTGCTCAAAAGAAATGGAATATCACCCCCCACATCCATGTACCAAGTTTTAGCTCAGTCAAACAACTTTAGCCATGGGTTTGTCCACCCGGAGTGTTAGTCAGTCTAAAACAACAATTTTAATTGCTAAAGTCCAAACATGGCAAAATTGTAAAATTGTAATAATGAGTTAGGAGGATGTAAAATGATAAAATAAAGGTTATAGAGAGACCCACTAAGAATAACATAACCCTCCCAACCTTTTCCAACCTATTCTAACCCTTTACGCCTTCTCCTCACCAAAATGTTATGCCCCCCTAGGGGGATTGACATTTTTCCTTGGTGGTAGACGTTGTGACTTAAATGGGGCCCCATCTCATGAATTATGACTCCCTTTAACCCTTTTATCACCTCCTAGGGTGATCCCACTCCCATTTTCTCATTAATCCCCCTCCATTCCTTGCATTTCCCCCTTTTGTTCCACCCTCCAAGGAGACTTACGCTCCCCTCTTGTGGTTGTCCAAAAAAAATCATTTTTAATTGTTGGGGCCTCTTTATCTCCCTTTGAATGAATCCCATAGCCTTCCCACTTGAATTTTGTGTGATCCTAACACTCCCACACCATTCTACACCCTAGATCTAAGATTTAAACCCTAGATGGTGTACCCTAGCCTTGATATCTACTCTTATGCTTGGTGGTGGACACTTGGCATTGATACAAGAGAGGTAAGATTGTATCTCCAAGTACAAATATATCCCTCTCCTCACTCCCAACATACCATATCTTGAGATAAAGTTATGCTACTTGATTTATCTCTCTCTCTCTCTCTCTCTCATTCATCATTTTTCATTCTCTTACTCTTTAGGGTTTTGGAGATAGTTTTCTACAAGATTATTTGTATTGAGTAATAAAGAGAAAAAATTGGAGGATTATTGGAAGAGTTATGCACATGCTTCTTCTTTCCATACACATGAGGTAAACTTGTTCTAAGATTTTGTTTGGTGATTGCATCTTTGGATCCTAAGGTAAAATGTTATTTGG
>SNQJ01S0050211.1:30111-46008 GCA_010110895.2 Picea sitchensis
TTTCCTGAACTAGTTGAGGATAACCCGGGAATCAAGATGAAAAACATAACTAGAATGACAATGTAAAATAACAAACAATGACATTATAAATATTTAAGTTATGGAACCTTTTCTAGTTTCAGGGGTGGCAGGAGCGGGTGAGGTTAATCTATTCCTTATGGTGACATATCCAAATAACATTTTCTTGGAACCTAGGTATAGCATCCAATAATCAAGTTGAAGCCTATGCACTTTATAAAGATCTAAATTTAGCAATAAATTTAGCAAAGAGCCAGGGAATTGAAGATTTAAATATTATAGGAGATTTTGAAGTCATCCTCAACCAGTTC
Organism: Picea sitchensis; assembly: GCA_010110895.2. Taxonomy (NCBI): domain Eukaryota; kingdom Viridiplantae; phylum Streptophyta; class Pinopsida; order Pinales; family Pinaceae; genus Picea; species Picea sitchensis. The sequence goes on from SNQJ01S0050211.1 coordinate 30,441, forward strand.
AAAAAACAATCCCCCCAGAAGATATGAAACTCATTAGTGTCATTGCTAGATCACTTGCAAGGCAGAGGCGTCCCAATCTCTTCAATGTTTTCATGTGCTTAAACTCAACAATGCCAGGGATGATTCATTTGCTAACCTAGCTACTCGAGACTCCCCAGCACATTAAAAATAGATGGCCAAGTAGCCCACCAATACATTCCTTAACTATGATAGAGATGGAAAAACAAATTGGAAATTTGCCCCAAAGAGAGCCCAACAGCTAAGGTGGACATGCATTATAACAGACATCCAGCATTGTACACATGTTTGAGGCTAAGAACGACATGTCGCAGCAAAGTGCACACATTTCGATTGGTGGCGCTGATAAGGGGGATTCAACATTCATTTAACTCATGCTTCATCGACCTCGGGTATAATCTCACAGAAGCATTTCTCTATTGTCAATCTCTCCTGGTCATCTTTCCAAGTGTTTGCAGGGACTTTGTTAATAGCTCTAGTACGCCATTGTACCCGTCTAACATCATTATTCCTTCAAAATACCTCATCCATATCTTGCAAAGATGGTTTAACTTGGGCAAGTGTCTTAGCGTTTACTTTGACTGGCGAGGAGGGTAGTTGAGGTTAATTCCTCGTCCAGGATGGCAACTGATCACATGATGCCAGGAAGATCCAAAGGATCTTAGGAAGGAGGAGAGCATTATGAATTCGGGTGGCAGTGAATTAGACATTACTATAATACCCGAGCATAAAATTATATCCATCGATGGTCGCTTATGGACAACGTTCTCTTCAAAAGAGCAATGGGAAGGTGATCGTGTTGGTATCATGGCAAATAAGAGGTCGAGTGTAGCACAATGGTGACATGAACTCCAAGAGGAAGAGCACAAGGCTCTGGTTTACTTGGTCAACTCGCTCCAAATCAGTAATCAAAATGTCTCTTCTCAATGGCAAACTACAATGGAGGGATGAAGTAGATGCAATTTGCTTGGAGGTGGTGGAGATGCCCTCCAAATTTGTCTCTCCAACCCCCTCAACCAATAGTCTGGTCATTTCTGATGCTATTTAGTCTCCAACTCCGCCCAAACAGATTCCAAACCTAAATTCGCCACCGAACTTCTCAGAAGAAGCTCCGGATGAGCCAAATTCAACTAATGCTTAATCTATATGCCCTAGTTTTGTATTTTGAGACTTGGGATTTTCTAGATTGTATATAGGGCTTTCTAGCAGTTTTGAATCAGATTCAGGGCTATGGGTCATCCTATATTAGACAATGGCTATGTATCAACCAGATTTTGAAGGTTTACAAACTTTTTTTGAACTATATAAAGACTCTCTCAGTTGCTAGAACACAAACCTTTTTTGAATAAAATTTCTTCCAATTTTATTAAAACAAAAATCTTTTCTAGTTTGAAAATTAAACAAATCTAAAATGAAAAACATAACTAAAATGACAAAATGTAAAATAACAAACAATGAAAATATAAAACATTAAAGGTATAAAAATATTTTSTAGGTTGAAAATTAAGATACACGAGTGAGAGTGAGAATGGGGGAGAACATATTTTTATAAGTTCACTTTTAATAAAGTCATAATAAATCTTTCATAACAAAGTTATAAAAAAACTCTCAAACCTTTTATCAATTAAAAATAAAATCTAAAAAGAAAAGTAAAACATAACAAAATGTAGAATAATGAACAATGAAATTATAGATCATAATTAACATAACAAAGTGCAGAACAAATTGAAGTTATGAAAACTTTTTACACATTGAAGTCATGAAAACTTATTAAAAAAAAAAAGATGCGAATTAGTGATAGTGAGGTAGTGACTTAACAAAATGTGAAATAATGAACAATGAAATTATAAAACAAAATTAACATAAGTAACAAACATCGAAGTTATGAAAACCGTTTCTAACAAAGAGACAAACATTGAAGTTATGGAAACCGTTTCTAATTAGAAAATTAAGCTACGAATTCCTGATGGTGAGGGGGTAACAAAGAGACAAACATTGAAGTTATGGAAACCGTTTCTAATTAGAAAATTAAGCTGCGAATTCCTGATGGTGAGGGGGATGACAAATTTTCATAAAATCATTTTTAACAGAATCACAATAATTTTCAAATTTAAGATGGATATAGGAAAGTTACTCTAAATTTTCTTAATAAGTATTATTAAAATTTGGATCAATATTTATCCATGTTTTTAATATTAAATTTTAACAAATTTTTACTAATTCAATTAAAATATTGAAAAAACATCTCAAATCTATCAGATATAAGATTTTTTAATACAAATATAAAAAAATTTAATACACAAGTCAAAAGTTTTAAATCCTAATACATAGTGTATATATATATATATATATATATATATATTAGTGTATATTGGTGTATGAGAACCTCTTGTTTGTGAGACAAGAGACCTCTTTTCTCTAACAATTTGACTGGTAAAGTTCAGAGAAGTATACATACCCTACCCTACCCTACCCCTTCTATAGAGAACAATAATATGCTTGTCATTTTTGCATCCTCTACTAGGCTATTGAATATATATATATTGGTGTATATTGGTGTATGAAAACCCTTTGTTTGTGGAACAAGAGATTTATAGAAGTATATATACCTCTACTAGGGTATATATACTAGGGTACATTACCAATAGATTACCAATAGAAGAGAGATTGAAGCTGACGTACAGACCATAGTATTTGTTTATTCGGGAATAAATGCTAGAGACTGGTTGATTTACAGACCAGAGGTTTTGTTTATTGGGAATAAATGCCGAAAGAAGATGCAGTAAGGCCTTCTGCAGAGCCCACTCCCAGGATCGAATTTCGGAACCAAATGAAAAAAGAGCTTGAAACTTGTGGATACCAATTATTTATTCTAAATGGAAAGACATCAAGGAACATTGGCATGTACTCCCGGGATGGAATTTTGGAACCAAGTGAAATTAGAGCTTGATACATGTGGATACCAATTATTTATTGTAATAGCAATTGTGGAAAATGGAAAGACATTAAGAAACATAGCATGTCCTTGGCCAGATGGCTGATAAAAGTTGTAACCAGACATCGAATTGATATATGATATTCCGTTGTAACCCGACACCGACCGAATCGATATATGAAATTCCTTTATAGATGGCAGATAAAGGTTCTAACCAGACCGAATTGATATGAGATTCCCTGATTTGACTGCTTAGTACTCCCTGATTTGACTGCTTAGTACTGCTCCCCTCCAAATTCAAATTTATAACCTCCAAGAAATAAAAACATATTCCGTTTGGCCAAATTGATATATTTATAACCTCCCAGAAATAAATACATATTCCATTAGGGCAAATAGACACCGACCGAATCGATATATGAGATTCCTTTATAGATGGCATATAGATAGCAGATAAAGGTTCAGATAAAGGTTCTAACCAGACCGAATTGATATATGAGATTCCCTGATTTGACTGCTTAGTACTGCTCCCCTCCAAATTCAAATTTATAACCTCCAAGAAATAAAAACATATTCCGTTTGACCAAATTGTTATATTTATAACCTCCCAGAAATAAATACACATTCCATTATAGGGCAAATAGATATGGCACCCTCCACATAATTGGAATTGACTGTTCAGTACTCTACCCTTCCAATGATTTCCAAGAAAGAAACACATATTCTCAACAGTCAGGCCAACTGAAATAGTTCAATGAATGCAATTATGAAGACAATATCGCCTCCAAGAAATAAACACAATTCCGTAACCAACAGACCAACTGAAAGAGCTCACTGAATGCAATTATGAAGACTCGTCACCTCCAAGAAATAAACACAATTCCGTAACCAACAGACCAACTGAAAGAGCTCACTGAATGCAATTATGAAGAGACAAGTTGCATTTTCAAATTGAACTCAAATACCCTGAGTTTGATGAGCATCTAAAATTCGAATAACCTTAGTTTCATAAGCATCTAAAATGTGTTATAATAAAAAACACTGTTCAGTTACGTCATCCATTTAAACAACTATCACAGACCCCATCAAAATCAAGGTCTGATAAGCACACAACTACCTATCCCAAACTGCGCCAAAAGAAATATGACGAATTTTGGTAATTTATACCATCCAACTGTTGCCCCTCCTTAATAAGGGGCATATTAGGTTTCAATAATGTGGTAGTGAAGAAAATGCAATGCAAATATATTCCCTTATAGATGACGCAGTCTTGAAATGAAATCCAGAATTAAGCTCGTTGTCGACGTATTTGGATACGTTGACATATCTCGATGTCGACGTATCCAAGGGTATCATTAAAAATGAAGCAGTCTTGAAATAAAATACAGAATTAAGATTGATATCTATTTATCCCAGGGGTATCAATAAAATGAAGCAGTCATGAAATGAAATACAGAATTAAGATTGATTTCAACTTATCCTAGAGATAATATCATTAAAACACTGAAAGAAATTAAGCCAGAAATACTCATCCGAGAGGCTAGTTGCATTCTCGAATTTAAATTAGAATAACATAGGTCGGAAAAACCATCTGAAGAGTGAATATATTCAATAAAATTATTAGTATAGACTATGTTATCAGTTACATTATCGATTTAAACAATTATCACAGACCATTTAAAGCCAAGGTCTGATAAGCCCAAAATTACCTATCACAAGCTGCGCCACAAAAGATGACTCGGAAAAGTTCCTACCGCTTGAATATGAAAAAGTTCAGCTTCCAACCATTCCCCATCCCAATAAAAATAAAAATAAACAAAAGACGCCTCATCATTGTAATCACAAAATACATCAAAGATGCCTCTTTACTATAACCAGAAATAAATCAAATATGTTTATCATTATAAACAACATAGACAAATATTTACAAACATACGCCAAAAACCACTGCTCTGGCATTGCAATAGAGATGCACAGATGCAATATGCATATGGCAATAAGGCAAAAGTAAACACACCAATAAATATCGGGTCTTCTTCCATGACATAATATTCAATTAAAAATACATTGACATCGCTGGCAAGATGTTTACTTCCAAAGTCAATGCCGGATATGGCATAAATTAAGATTAATGAATACTACAAAACTCCCGAATCTTGAGGTAACAAGCGTATAGATTTGGTCATAGACTATGTTAAGGTAAACATGACATAAAATGCCACTAACTGTCAAGTCAACCCTTCACTATTAACCGCCAACTAGTCATAACTAAAGATATAAAAGGAAATAGAACTGTCATAAAAAGTACTACAAACAACGTGACAATTTGTCAGATGCTTCAAGGCGGTAAAATAACTGTCACAAATTAGACTTGAGGCAATTATAAAAGGACAATGAAAACAGTAAAAGGTAGTAAAAATCTGAGGCTTGGTTCCCAGTATTATACAGAGGAAAGCTTTGCTTGTTAAAAAGAAGACAAACAGCTAACAACTAAATCATAACTCACACAAGTTAGCGGTCAAGACAAACACAGCTCTTCGAAGCCTGGTACAACAGAAGCTTCAAGAACTCAAACAACATTGTCACAACACAGTAAACTAGTGGAAAAAGAAAAAGACAATAAAATCCAATAACAATGAAAAAGGTAACAGGCAGCAGTAATATGAAGCTTGATTCCAAGATATTAGGATAAGGATGCTTATTCATGTTAAACAAAACAAACAGCCAACACACCTAAATCATATACCACACATGTTAGCGATCAAGACAGTCCTTCAAAGCCTGTGGCAGCGAAAAGATAAGTTCAGATCCTCCCTGTAAAATGCAAAGCAAAATCATAACGTAGCATCAACCAAAAGTAATAAGCTAACTTCTCGTTAGAACATGGCACAATTCTAATAAGTGTTGAAAAAGGGACATAACGATATCCTAAACAGACGTGGCACAGACCCAAATAAATGTAGAAAAGACGTTTGTGTGCTAACAAGGTGTTGTAATCCAAATTAAGCGTAAAAAAACGAGAGACGACGTCCAGGTAGAACTAACAAGGTGCCGTTCATGTAATAAGGGGATTTGGTACTAAATCTTCCCATTCCGTCATACTGTATTATGCAACCCATTAAAATGGAGGTATGACAACTTAACATGTTAAGACTCCCTCTAAAAATGAAGATAATGCCAAGGTCAACATCGTACGCGAGGGGGCACTACCACCGCTACCACAGCATCAAGCTCATATGCTATGAAATAACTCAGTATGCTGGCTTCAAGCTCTTATATGAAATGAGTTATAACCGAGTATGCTGACCAAGGAAAGTTGCTCCTTGTAGATATGTATAAATATCTTTCTAGCATTACTGACAATGCTGCCACATTTTTCTTGACATGATACCAGCAGATTCACTTAGATATTCTGCAAATATACTTCAAATATATTTATTGATTGCTGCAAATATACCTCAACCATTAGAAAATTGTAGGCATATAGCAGACAGTCCTTTGCAGCCAGCTGTCACATCACTACTATTCAAACACTTCACATCCATCATGAAGGTAGCAAATTGTGATTTGTGGGCATCAATGTAACAAAGATAAGGTTTCTTCTCAATGTCAACAAAATTACTAATAACTGGTAATATAACCAATGTTACAGAACTTGTCTAACACTACTCATGTAGCACAACAGTGTATTTAAAATTTAAAACATCGGGACCAGCACAATTGACTCATCTCCATGTACCATCAAAATGGGATTCAACCATCAACACTTCCAAGTTACTCCACCGAGATAAAATGCACTCCATATTGCCCACTTAAGAATTTCCATGGGAAAAGGGCATCGACTCAAACACAACTAACATGTCCTAGATCCATAAATTATAACATGTCCTAGATCCATGATGCATGAGCTGCGTGATGCATATTTTTCATCAACCAATTTTGAACCCAGTACCAGTCATACACTAAAATGTTAAGAGAGACTCTAGTAAATAGCACTCCATTTGACTATTCCACTCAATATATAATTTTGCTCCATTTGACTATTCAACTCAATATATAATTTCTTACCTTCACTCCTGATAAGTTGAGTTCCCTCATCTCTCATGTAGATGAAATCCCTCAAATCGTGTCTTCCCAATACAATGTTACCATAAATAAGACAATTAAATTCTCGACTTCCCCTTTTGAATTGCTTAAATTAACTCGGGAGTCCTGTTTTCTGAAGAAAGTATTTGGCTTCATACCATTAGTATAGAATTAATAATCATGATAACCTAGTCTATCAAACAATTGAAAGGCCGTACCATTCAGGTCTGCCAGCCTGTTTCAAGGTGAAAAAGCCTTAGATCTACAAATTTCACTGATAACTGAAAATCAAGTAGGATAGCACAAAAGACAAAAAAGGCATCCAATAATCACATGATCTTGCCAATTTGGGTCTAATGTTGATGTTCTTAATTCTTAATTGTCAAACTTGCACAGTAGAGTAAGGGCACAGTAAAGCACTCAGCAGCAATGGCATATTAAATTATTCCATGTTGCCATCTAAACTTTAAACTTGGATATATTTGCTGCTGTGTAATAGAACCCCAGTAATTAAAGCAGCTGAGATTGCAATTATATGTAAATATTTGCAGAGCATCTTAAAACCATAAAACTGAAATGTACTCTTACATGCACTTTCAAATGCATAAAATCTTAATCTGTCATAATCCTTGCACCACAAAATTCTACCAACATAGAAGCCTCAGGCTACATGTAAACCACAATCGTATGATTTCATCTCCCACCTATATATCATCCCACATCAGGAAATGAAATATCTTTCACCACACAATGCTACCTTCATGATCTCTTAAAATCTTTTAAGCCCATTACTTGCAGCTTGTCTAGTTTTATGGTGCCCACTTACATCCATCCATTAACATCAACCTCGAATCAGAGAGGCTTCTTCTTTATCAATAATAGCTGACGGCTGGGTTTTAGTTGGTGAAAACTACCCAACTAATGGTAGGCATCACAAAGTCTGAATCTATGCCAGCCTATAACATCCTCGTGAACACAAATCTGTATACCATTGAGATGTGTAAAGATACATGATTCAATGTTACATCTCTCTAGTTCACTAAGCACCCAGTTAAGGCCAATAAATATCAAATAATCTTTATTACCAAAAGAAATATAGCAAGTCCTACGAGAGAATCGAAAGGAAAAAACAGAGCAAGATACCTCACAATTTAGTAATAAGATCCCGAGCCACTGCCAGGTAAGTATCCACTACCCATACTGCGGCTTGAATACAGAGATGAATAAGAACCACCGCCAATCTGTAAACAATAACAAAATGTGCATCTTTATTAAGTACAGAAGAAACACAACTTATAATAATAATAATAAACATTAAAAAGCTGAGCAATAAGTCACTACACTATAATATTTCGAAAGTACTATTTTAACATACATCAGCCCCACTGGACAAATAATCATTGGCATAGCTTGAATATGTTCCAGCAGCTTCACTGCCCCCAAGAGAACCTATATTGTACATTCAAACAAAAAATCGATTATTGGCAAGGAATTCAAAAAACAGAAAGCACTTAGGATCAATACAGAATGCTGGAATGAGTAGTGGCATTATAAATGCCCTTACTGTATGTTTTACTTCCTCCATAGCCCACACTAGATTGGTGTCCATCATATAAGCCATATGAGTCCTGTCTAGCACTACCCCCGTAGTCTATCTGGGAGCCTCTCCCAAGTCTGAACAGAAAAAAATATGCAGTGTCACAAACAAAATTTCTATGATATTACACTGTTTGTAATCCATAATTATTAATAACTACCAAATTGATTCTGACCTTGTGGATTCACCATAATCCCCGTACTGTGATGCACTAGCACTGACACCGTAGTCTAAGCGAGCCCTCGAGTTCCTTATAGCAGGTTCTGCATATCTAGGTGGTTCTTCCTGACAACGAGAAAGAGAGAATTAAATATTAGAAAAATACCTTACAAAAAACACCACAGAGACAATAATATAACAGAAAGCACAAGAACAAACCACTGCCGAATATGGACGTTTTGACCCAGAAACATTGTCATAATCACGACCACGGCTATCACGGTAAGGCTTATCCATGCGTCGACCATAGCTCTCTTCTGAATAGGGAGGTCTACGTGACGCAGTCCTTGACACTCCTCGAGGAGGTGCATTGTCTGAATAGCTACTAGACCCACGATTTGCATAACCATCTCTATAGGATGAACGCCTTGCAGCAGCAGCACGAGTAGCAAAATCAGGAGCTGATCGACTTGATCGCACGTGACGATCATCATACAGTTCATCTCGTCTTCCATAATCCCTCCTTGAATTATTCCTTGGATATGCTGGAGCTAAACAAATTTATGTCGAACACAGAAATTTATGACAATCAACAACACAGAACAGGCTAACAAACATATTCAAACCTTTCTATAAATGAAACTGATGCCTTGAACCATTGTTTTGTAAGTTTCCATTGACTATTAGTTACCTGGCGGGCGCCTATCTCGTACCCTTTCAAATGGTGGCAAGTGCCTACTTGGGAATCTCTCTGAGACAGGGGGATATGCATTGCGTCCGAGAGGACGCTTTACTCCACGACCTCCAATTTGACCTCCTCGACCAATGAAACGGCCACCACGAGCTCCAAACCTCCGAGGTTCAAAATGGGCAGGGGCACGAACCCATGGGCCCCTGCCACCCCGTGTACTACCACGACCACGTCCAACAATATAACCACCACGAACACCATGCTTCAATAATCTTCCTTTTTGATGAGGCTTTGATAATCTAGCCTTCACCTTCACCTGCAAGACAGTCACAAATTAGTAGGGAATAAAAACATGCCGCTCACAAAAAAGTCAACAAACGAAGACAATGAGCATACCTTATTATCACCTTCTCCAAGTCCAATGTTATTAAGTCCATCTATACATGCTACAGCAGCATCATGGGCTGAAAAAGTAACAAATCCAAAGTCCCTCCGCCTAGCAGAAGGCATGTTACGTGCCAACTGAATTTTATCGATATCACCATATTTCTTAAATTGCTCTTTGATGCGATCCTCATCCCAAGAAGGTGGTAACCCATCAACAAATACAGTCTTAACCTGGATAGTGCAGTAGAAAACAGGGGTCCAATAAGAACTCTTCAACCACGTTAACTTTAATATTAGTAACATGAGCTTTTTAATCATAAAACAAGAACTCAGTCCAGCATAATACTGACACCAACTAAATGAGATAAAGTACATAATTCCCATCTTGGCATAAGTGAAAAACTCATTTCAACTGATTAATAGATTATCAATAGCATATTTATGTGTCATATCAAACCAGTATCTAAGAGATCAAAAATGACATGTACCTGTGCCATAACTTCGTCATCAGGCTCAATGAATGTCTCTGCAAATGACACCTTCGCAGTTTTATCAGTACCCAATACAACATCTCGCTTTTGCAGCCGTTTGTATGCATTCATGGCATCTGAACGGGCTGAAAACTCCATAAAGGCAAAGCCACGATTCATTCCCTCATTTTTAGGATCTTCAACTAGAGTTAAATCCTCAATAATATCAATACCAAAGCTTTTCAACTTCTCTCTTAGCTGAAAGACAATAAAAAACATCAATTATAAAAATGTTCCAGAATGCACATTGAAAAATTTTGATCAAATGGGTAGAACGTATGGCAGAGCCAGACTCGAGCATGAAATCTTACAGCTTCCTTTGTCCATGTCTTGCATATATTGCCCAAGAAAAGTGTGTCATTGTCCTGGCTAGGTGAGACCCCACAAACTTTACCCTTAACCTGGAATACAAATAGGGCATAAGTGATTACAGACTTGAGCAAGTTAAAGCAGGGCTTATGATCACATTGTATATCTAAAGACGATTTTTACAATTGAAACAAACAAAATGCCTGTAAGACAGTTAATCTAATAAACACCTGTGGATTCTTGAGTTCTGTGCAAGCTCGCTTAGCTTGATCAACAGTTGCGTAACGTATAAAAGCAAATCCCTTGTTTTTCTGTGTTTGGAGATTCATCATAAGTCGGATTTCAACAACTTCACCAACTTCACTAAATACTTTTCTCAGATCTTCTTCAGCAGCGTCCTTGTCAAGGCCACCAACAAATACTTCAAATTCCTTTCGCTTGCGCCTTTCTTTAGCAACTTCATGTTGTTCGTCCTCCTCTTCTTCACCTTCATGTTCCTCACCCGCTTCCTCTTCTTCACCTTCACCTTCTATCTCCTCCCCCTCACCTCCCCCCTCTTCACCAAGACCTTCTTCATCTACACCTTCATCAACATCATGTTCTCCTTCGTCCAACTGATCTTCTAATAGTTCTTCCTCATCTTCCTGTGCAACAAAGTCCTGGTCGAGATCCATTGAGGCTGCATCATCCTTTGGACCTTCGTCATCCTCTTCCGGTTCAGATTCTGACACATTATCATCCAGCTCCAATCTCTCCCCCTTGTCATCCTCATCGAAAGGAGGCTTAGCTTCCTCCTCAGAATCTAATAGATTTGAAAAAATGCAACGATTTCAATGAATGCAAAGAAAATGACCAACAGATCTTCTACACCAGAACCTTATAAGTTCAGAGCAATTCCAAAACCAAATATGTTTAGAACAATCTAATACATTATCCAAGAAAATAATCTCAAATATTAACAAGCAAACACTTTAGGCAACATTTAACTTGAAACAATATGACTGATACAGTATCAGCAATTATACTCAAGGTAATACCCCTACATTATCCTAGCAAATGATCTCATATATATCACAAACAGCCGCTTTAAGAAACCTTTAACTGGATCAAGTATGACTAATAAAGTATTAGCCTGTATATTCAAAGAAACAACCTTGAGAAATACAGTGGCATTAAACCAGCTAGTTGGAAGGATCACTTCCTAGGAGTGCAGCAAGAAAAAGGAAACTCTGAAGAGGCTTGCTTTAATTACTTGCCTATGAAACTTAATCATGTAAAATCTCACAAAGAATAGACTAATAAAAAACCTAACCTCAGAAAAACGTGATATATATTCACCACATAATATTTCATGCCATTCACCATCAAACCAAAAAAAGACGTCAATTACGCAACAACACGGAATATTGACACGTCATGGCATTTCAAGCAATTAATCATCAAACCAAAAACAGACATCAATAACGCACCAAAACGTAATAATGACGACATAACATTTCGTTCAATTAATCATCATACAAAAAAATCGTAAATAACGCAGGCTAATACTAATAACACGACGTAATAGTCGACCAAGATGCAAATTAAACTGAAAAAAATATTAGGGTAAAAAACAAGATATAGTGACACAAACTTTATTAAACGAAGTATAATGGCAAATTCTAAAGACACCTATTAGGGAGGCTTGTTTAAAATATTTGTCAGCGATGGTTTTTGGTAAAAAATTGAACATGTATGATCTCACAAAGAACAGACCAATAAAAAATTAACCTCGCCCGAAACGTAATATTGACGCATCCTATCATTTCACGCAATTAATTATCAAACAAAAAAAATGACAGAATAAGAAGCGAAAATTAGACCCATACATATAGCAGATCCAAATAAAAAATACGCATTTTTTTGGGACAAAACGACATACAGTGGCAAAAATTATTAACGAACGTAAAACCACCCTACCCTTTGAACAGGTAACGGCAATTTGACGGCCGCAAAAATGCAATATAATAACATAAATAACGCAAATCCAAGCGAAATCGCACAAATTTATACGCTACCAAACACTTTGAACCGTTTAAAATAAAATCCCTGAAACCCTACCTTTCTTAGGAGGAGATTCATTCACAGGAGATGTCTTCTCAGCAGCGGCGGCATCTTTGGCGGACCGATCTTTTAACTTCTCAGCCTCGATACTTTTCTCCTCCTTTACTGGAACCTCGAGAACCGCTACGTCCTTTGCGTCCTCTACAGAAGCGGTTTCTTCTGGCTTCTCAACATTTTCAACAATTTCAGGCTCGGGCTTCGGTGGCGGGGCCTTGTTGGCACTCTTAGGTGTCTTGTTCGGGGTCCTCGCAGCGGCCTTTTTGGGAGTTGGTGTTCCTGCAGGCTTCTTGACTGATCGGGGCGGCATGTCTGCTCTAACACAGCCAAAACCCTTCAAAAATATAAGAAATGAGAGAAAATCTTCACGGACTAGTTCTTCTTGCGCCTCCTACTCCTCTTATCGGGTTGGAACAAGCTCTGAAAATGGCAATGACAAAAGAGATATAAACCCTTGACGCAATGGCAATGGAACTTCGCAAAAACCCTCGAGCCTTAGGGTTTGGTATCGACCTTTGACACGAGAACGGTGAAATTAAAAATAAACCTTGAAGTTTAGCGATCCATTTATAGATGAAAAAGAAGCGAGTTAAAAAACAAAAACACCGGAAGCCACACCGACTCTCTCATTAAACTCGGGTTAAGTTTGTGCCTCGAGGGTTATATGGCTTAAAAGAGGGCTTAAGCGCACGTATTATACGGACCACATATTCTCATGCATAGTTTTCATCTTCTATCGTCCCTAAATAAAAAAGAGTTGTGAAAGAAAGATAATGAGATCTAGTGAGTATCTTTTTATTTTATAAAAGTAAGATAAGAGAATGCCTTTTTCAAGTCTACTTTTTTTTCCAATAAGAAATTCGCACAAAAATTATGTTAGAATAATTTTGATTATATTATCTAAGACTCTTATCATAAAAATTGATTATTCCTTTGATTCTTTCGGAATCCAAACCACCTAACACTTATACAATGACCTAAAACATAGATTTTTTTAAGTAGAAGACTCATTCATAAAGATTGAAGAAAAAAATTTATGATAAATAAAAACTAGGCTTCTCTCGTGTCTCTTGTTTATATATAAGTAAATAACCCTGAGAGATCTGATAAAAAATCTGAAGAAACCTTCTATGAAACTCAGCGTTCATAGTATAAAATGGAAGCTTGAAAGTTAGAAGATATTAACATGGTGGAGATGCCTAGCGATTGCTCCATCCCGGGAAAAGTAAGTTAATCTTATTTTTGTCTCCGATAGGGCTAATTTTGACAAATGGTCTGCTTCCTCATTTGATTCCCTGAAAATGTGATGAAAACTAGTTCCCTTGAAAGTGTTAACCATGTCCATAAGTCTTTGTTTCCATCCTTCTATATTAATAGCTCTAAGTTTCCCTTTATGATTAAGCCAATCAATGATTACTTTGGAGTCCCTCAGGACTTGAATATATTGGATATCCAATAGTTTTGCAACAGTAAGGGTAGCCTAAGCTCCTAGTAATTCAGCTTTTTTATTTGTTCCAGATCCCCCGCTGAAATACCATTTAAAAACCTAAGTGTTGGATCGGTTAATGGTTCCCCCAGCACCACAAATTGACCCCCCGTCGATAGAAGCTCCATCAAAAAATGCTATTGAATAGCCACTAACCTTCCAAATCGGATTTTGCCTTAGCTTTTGAATCTTTTGAACTGATGTATTTCTGTTTAGATCTCCTATCACTTTGTACATTGTTACCCAAGCCAAGGGAGGTTTATCTTCAAAGAGAGATTTATTGTGTTGATTCCAGATATATCAACACTGTGATGTCTCGTTCCCAAGAGTAGGCCAGCAGGGAGTGACTTAGTAGTCTATATGTTCCCGTAGACTATAGTCAGGCACAAACAGGGAACAAAATGGAGAAATAAGGAGGAATTGATGGCTAAACGATGAATTAAGCCAAAATACTTAGGAAAAGTCACTTAAGCCTAAGTCAACGAAGAATTAGAATGAAAAGGTGTTAAGGGGGGACTTAATTGACAAACAAATCATTTTAGGAGGAAAGGCGCCTAGCTTAAGTGAGGTCAGTGGTGAATTAGATCGGGAAAAGTATAAAGGAAGGAATTTGACCTAATTCCTCATTATGCATTGTTATGATTTGATGTTGAGAGTTCCCAGAGGAGGAGGAGAGTCGACTTTACTGTTTTGTGGAATTCTGGAGGAAACCACCACCATTGATCGGTTTCGGTGTTGAGAGACACACCCTAGCCCATCGGAGATACCATCCAGGTATTTCACCGTACGTTTCAGGAGTTTTCGTTGTGGAGTGCGCAGCTCAACCAAGGAGGGCGCAAGCTAATTTGAGGGTTTGGAGAGTTGCAATAGACCCGTGTCCCGATTGCAATTTCATTCTGACCCATTGGAGATCCAGCCAATGTGCTTCCATTGAGCCATCTATCATCAGATTCTGACGGTGGAATCTTGCAAATCAATCCATCCAGCCATTTAGGGTGTAGTTATTCCGGATAGACATTTGGCGTTGCATGCAGAGTTCCAGGGCAGATCCGGTCCAACCCTTCCGACCCATTTCATCATCTAACGAGACGATCGTTTTGAGCCATATAGCAGCAGATTCCATTGGTGGAATCTTTTGGGGCGCATTCAGTGTTCCAGGAGGGGCGCAAACCCCCCAGGGGTCCAAATCCAGTGCCGTCGTGGTCAGATCCAAGATCCGACAGACGTCCATTCCAGTCTAGAGGCTAGGGCGCTTCTATTGGAGCAGTTT
>SNQJ01S0050211.1:46937-58741 GCA_010110895.2 Picea sitchensis
GTTCCCAGAGGAGGAGGAGAGCCGACTTTACTGTTTTGTGGATTTCTGGAGGAAACCACCACCATTGATCGGTTTCGGTGTTGAGAGACACACCCTAGCCCATCGGAGATACCATCCAGGTATTTCACCGTACGTTTCAAGAGTTTTCGTTGTGGAGTGTGCAGCTCAACCAAGGAGGGCGCAAGCTAGTTTGAGGGTTTGGAGAGTTGCAATAGACCCGTGTCCCGATTGCAATTTCATTCTGACCCATTGGAGATCCAGCCAATGTGCTTCCATTGAGCCATCTATCATCAGATTCTGACGGTGGAATCTTGCAGATCAATCCATCCAGCCATTTAGGGTGTAGTTATTCCGGACAGACATTTGGCGTTGCATGCAGAGTTCCAGGGCAGATCCGGTCCAACCCTTCCGACCCATTTCATCATCTAACGAGACGATCGTTTTGAGGCATATAGCAGCAGATTCCATTGGTGGAATCTTTTGGGGCGCATTCAGTGTTCCAGGAGGGGCGCAAACCCCCCAGGGGTCCAGATCCAGTGTCGTCGTGGTCAGATCCAAGATTCGACAGACGTCCATTCCAGTCTAGAGGCTAGGGCGCTTCTATTGGAGCAGTTTCGAGCACATTCTGATGGTAGAATCTTCATGTCGAGTTTTCTAGCTGGTAGCAGTTACCGTATTTCTCCGGAGTCGTACATTTTTGTCGATCTATCCATGCATGCATCAGATCTGCTATCATCTCATGATCACGGGTATTTTTTATGTTATTCGATTGTATTCCAGTACAGATCCAGGAGATCTAACTGACGTTTAGATTCTATATTTCCAGTAGGCTATTGTATTTCCATGCTTGAACCGTTATTATTCATGATATTCAGCAGTTGACATTCTCTACTTTTGCATGCATCCTTATATGATTGTTAAACATTAAATATGCAACATGCACATGTAATAACCAACATGCATCTGCAATAACCAACATGCAACCGCAATAACCAAAGAATATATCAAACACACGACTAAAACGCATCCAAAAACCCCTAGTGTATCAGATCTGCAAGACAGAGCATTAGAACAGTAGCGAATATCTTGATCAACCGGATCCGGGATATTTCAAACACATCATAACTGGTAATCTTTTTGAGAAATGCTTAGTCGTTGTCCAAGAATTCATGCATTCAGTAAGGGACCGACCTCCCCAATTATATTTTGAATTGGTTATGTATTCAAGATTCGCCCAGACCGACTTTGTATAGGTACAGTTAATGAATAAGTGGGGGATTCCTTTGGCATTTTATTTATGGGAACACAGGCTCGGGTCAGCCCAACCTTTCAATTGAAGAGTGTCCCATGTTAGAATCATGTTCTGCATAGCCAAACAAAAAAACAGAATTACCTTTAAAGGAATCTTCCAGTCTATGATTGAACTCGCCAACCTTGATATTTAGGGAGTGCATGTGTTGATAAAATGGCAGCGTAGACATTTTTAACAGTAATGACTCCCGATGAATCACCGCCCGACCAGAGCAAAGTATCTTATGCTTTTGAGCTGAGAGTAACTTCGGCTATATTTAATTCTGAAGTAAATATTTCCCAGTTGGTCGCGTGAAAACCTGTCAATCCTAATTCGATGTTGTTCTTCCATATCTCTGCCAATGTGATCGAATCTCTATCCAACTTCGCTTGTGCTAGCACAATGACTCTCTTTTGATTTAAAAGTGAAATTGTCTCTGGGTGTAAGAAGGAGCTATTGTTGATACTCAAGATCCAGTCTCTCCCCACATTTATATGATGTCCAGCCCCTGGCTACCAGCTAAGACAGTGAAGGATAATGGGAATAGTGTGTAACATACTTGACCAAATTCTTGAGGCCAAATTAATGAAGTGAGACTGCTTTATAATCCAGTTGAATAAAGTTGCATTCTGAAGGTATTTATCCAATATAACCCGATGCCAAAGGCTATCATGATTAAGGAACCTCCACAAAGTATTTGTATTTAAGGCTGTGTTAAAATGGAAGAGGTTTCTAAATCCCCAACCTCCATTCTTTTTAGGCCTGGAGAGTGTCTCCCAGCTGCATAAGTGGTATCGTCGAGACTCAGAATGGCCATTCCAAAGAAAATTGAACATCGTTTTCCTAATCTTTGATAAAACACTCCTTGGTGATGCTTCCATTGACATCTAGTATATTGCCTGGATTTCCAGCACTGACTTGATCAGAATATATCTTCCTCCCATCGATAACCACTGGTGACACCACATTCCAATTTTATTTGAAATTTTAGACACAAGCCAATCCCAATTTGAAGCTCTATGGGACCCTGTCTTGAGAAAGTACCCCAGATACTTGAAGCCACTCGAAAGAGCACAGAACTTAAACGGGAGGAAGGATTTGTATGGGAACAACTCTGCCTTCGAGAGGCCTTCATAATGAATTGTAGTCTTTGTAAGATTGATTGTGAGATCGTATGTGTTACAGAATTATAAGACTGAACATCTCCTTCCATTCGACTAAGCTTGCCTTTGACATAATGATTACATAGTCAACAAACAAGATATGTAAAACTTTAATCATTCTTGAAACTTTTATACCGGAGATGGAACCTACCTCCAAGCCACTTTTCATAGACAAGTTGAGGCCTTCCATTACTAAAATGAAAAGCAAGGGAGATAGGGGGCAACCTTGCCTAATTCCCCTACCACTCATAAAAAAATCTGTGGCCTCCCCATTAATTAACACAGCATAAGAAGGGGAACTGACACATGACATTATCCAATTTGTCATTTGAATATCCACACCATTTTTTAGCAAAATCATTCTCAAATGATCCCAGTCAATAGAATCGTAGGCTTTTCTTAAATCTAGTTTTAGAACAAAGGATTTTAAGATTTTCTTTTTTATACTGTGAAGGCTTTCATGTGTCGTGCCTATGGCATCTTGAATATACTTGTCTTGTAAAAAACCCACTTGTTCAAAGGAGATAGATCTCGAAAAAAAGAGTTTTAAACGATTTGCAATTATTTTAGAAATTACCTTGTTGCACAGCAAGATCAGTTGGTACTCCTCAAAAGTTGTTGGATTATTTGCCTTAGGAATTAAAGTCAGGAACGTTGCATTTAATCCTCCCGCTACAGCGTCAAGCCTTCTAGTCTCCTCCACCATAGCAAGGAGGTCTTCCCCGACTAGTTCAAAGAAAAAAATAAAAAAACTTCGAGATCCACCCATCTGGACCCAGACTTTTTTCTTTCTTAAAGTGTATCATCACTTCTTTTAACTCGGCCAAGCTGACAGGGGAGAACAAAGAGACCGATTCCTCTGCATTTATCATCTGCGGGAAAGAATCAATAAGTTTATATTGATCAGCTGAAATTTGTTTAATTTGTGCTTTGTAGAAACCTTTGAAATAGTTGACGGCTTCTTCCTTTATGTTTACCTGCCCAGATAATAGGTCGTCGTTTGCTCTTTTAATTCCCCATATATGTTTCCTGATTCTGTTTTGACAAGCTAGCTTATGAGAGTATTTTGTATTTTTGTCCCCGTTGGACATCCAAAGCGCTCTACTTCGTAAACGCCATTATTCCTCCTCTACTTTTAATATGTTGTTTCTTTCCTATTCTAAAAGCCGTAGATTTGTAGTCGTCGCCAGTTTAGTTGGGTCTTCGTCCATAAATTTTATAGTTCCTTTTATTTCCAATTCCAGTGAGACCAAATTTTCTTTTTTCAGGACCTAACACTCCTTATGCCAAGTTTTTGTTTGCTTTTTTAGTTCTTTTAATTTGCGTACGATCATGATTTGTCTGCCTCCTTCAAAAAGGAAAATCGGGTTGCTCCACACCTTCTTGACGATATTCACAAAATCTTTTTCGAGAAGCCATCGTGCATTAAATTTGAAAGGGTAAAGTTTATAAATAGGAGGTAATTCCAGTTGAAGAAATATTGGCGCATGATCTGAAATATATGGAAACTCTACCCAAGACCTGTAGAGTCCAATCTCAGTTAGAAGGTCTTCGACTACCAAAAATCTATCTAGCCTGCGGGTTATTGCTCCCTGCCCAATGCGACCATTCCTCCAAGTCGGGACCACTTTGTCCGACTTGATGTCAATCAAATTGTTTTTATAAAAGATCTCTTTGTAAAGATCACCAAAAAAACCATTTTCTGGAGATCCACCCCAAGCCTCTTCGTGAGAGAGAATGATGTTTAAATCCCCCCCTAGGATCAGATGTTTGATCGAAAGAAGGCCACTCTCATCCAATGTATTCCAAAAGTGATATAGGGAGTTGGACTTCTTTCACATATACTTGATATAGGGAGTTGGACTTCTTTCATATAAGGCATTGGTGGCTTTAAAAATTCAATCAATCTTAAGAGGGTTTTGGGTGTAAGTTTTTAGGTCTTAATATGGTTTTGGGTGTAAGTTTTTAGGTTGATGATATAGTATTTGTTTTCACTTTGATATTTACGTAGTTAGAGATTTAGATAGCATGCTTTATAAGTTATATTTTATTTGGAGTTATTTTTTTATAATATTTCTATGACAATATTTTACTGTCACAATAGCATATTTATGTGTTGGTATCCCATTCCACATTAATACTTTTTGTTTCTCTATAGCAACACATTTTTCTATTAAATTTGGAGTCAGACAAACTCATTTGGGATTTTGTTCCACACTAACACGCTCCTTCTTTATAGAAGCATTTTCTCTTAAAAAAAGAAGCAAGGGAAAATATATGTTGAAAAAAAAAGATACTTTTATAATAGTGATTAGCAAGAGGTTAATTTCACTTCATTAATTTTGTCTTTTTCATTGAGGTGGCCAAATATCCTAGATGGGGGAGATGGGTGAGATGTGGATTGTATTAGGGTTACCACATACATGCTTTCATTTTGAATTAGCTTGAAGTTAAGATCAAACTCATCATGGAGGAAGACCTTTACCTAGTAGACTATGGTGATGTCAACACCATGAGCCCCATGCCAAATCTTTAGGTCACATCAAGAGTTGGTTGACATGTGGCAAGGTACAAACTCTTTATTAGAACGTGTGTCTTCAATGGTCATAAACAATGTGACGATTGACAAGCATGTAATGAAAGGTAGAGATTCAACTAGGAATTATTGACTTATAGCTTTGGAAGAAGGAAAAAGGGTGGATTTTGATTGTATTGAGTTGTCCTCAATAAAGGATGTTAAAGTACTACCCTAACCTCCCTACTTTAGGTTACTTAGTTGTTAGTAAATTAATGTATGCAAGCATATTCTTTGAATAATGCATATTAGATAGTTAGTGGATAGATGTTTAATGTAAAAGGGTGTTCTTTATCAAATATGATTCACTAGATAGTTGGTACTCATTAATGATGGACCACAAGTAGTTGAGGTTTTTTTATTAAGAATATATTTAAAGAGCTAGGAGGTTATGGAATGTTTTTGTCAAGTATTATTGTAATTAGAGATTGGTTCAGTGAGATGTCACCCAATCTCTATGCCCACGATCAATTTATTAAGGTTTCAAAACTTTTAAACCCTAGACATGGTCAATCACCTAGTCCTATCCTATAATGGAAATTGAAAATACTGGGATTTCAAATCCTTCAATTAATCCACAAAGGTTTCACTATTATATGATATGCAACACATAGATCACAAAAGGATGTCGAGAGTAAGTTGGTGTGTTAGGTACACATAAACAATACTCAATTTTAGCTATAAACCACAAAAGGTATAAGCTTTTGAACTAGTCTAATTTCATAATATGAACAAGAAAGTTGAGACAAGCAAGGACCAAAAATGACATCAAGAAAGAAACTTGTGTGTACAGCAACCCTGGAATCCAAAAGTGGGAACAACTTCAGGAGCATTAATACGGCAAATTATTTTAATCTTCTTCCAAAGGCAAACAATAAAACTTTGACAAATCAAGTAAATACAACAAAATGGTAATTCAATCCTAGTTAATTAAGAACTGCACCAAGGTCTCGACATCCCTTTATCACCACAAATCAATGCTTTAATTGGTACAAGATGGAGATTATGCTATTGACATTATTAGTCTAGTCAATGTTTCAAGCCAACCCCTTGGGCTGAAGATGATGACATTGTCTATGGGGAGGGGAAGTGCAACAATGTAACATCGAGTATTCAAATCATCTTTTGATGGTGATCGAAGGAAAAAATATAAATTTACCTATGCAAATAAATCATATACAAGTAAGTATAATATTTGGCCATATAAAATTCGCGCCTTCAAAAGGAAAAGCTATGCACAAAAAATACTCTCATTTCCAAAATTGTTTAATGTTTTGAACAAAGATAACTCCAATAACACTAGACAACCATAAACCTGCATATTATCATTGTTTAGTCTATCCAATGCAACTAACAATGCTTAAGTCTAGCCCAAAAACTCTAGGCCTAGGCTTCACAAAGCTTAAAAGCTTTAAGCAACAAATCACATTCCACAAAAATTCACTACTCAATGTCTTGGCTAGGAACACTTTCATATCACTCAAGAACATTCATTCACCTAGGTGCAAATCGCTTCAAAGAAAGGTAGAATGAGACCCACATCACTTTCAAGTAAAATAAAATGAAATCCATGATAGTGCCCACACAAAAACAATGTAGGAAAAATGTTCAAAATATATGCAAGGGAAGACTTAAACATAACGAAGCTATAAAACTTGATTAAATACAATGTTCACAATTTAATCCACTAGAATGTCATCAACAAAGTGGGTTCGTTAGGAGGTCAGTTTCCATGTGTTGCTCTAGCAAGTGTTTATTTATGATAAGTAATTATGGCAGTAAATATGAGTATGGAAAACCTTGCAAATAGAAGTACATGGCATAATGATAACCATATAACTAAGGCCTTGGAATTTATTCCTGGCCTATACTATTTCGTCTTCACTTAATGGTCCAATAATACAAGACCTGGAGACAGAGAGTAAAAAGATTACAAAAAACAAACCAAACAAAGCCACAATAATGGACCACTCAAATCTTGGCTAGGTCTATTGCATATCACTCAAGTACATTCATTTACCCCAACCGTATAATCACTTTGAAACAAAACAAAACAAGATGCACATCACTTTCAAGTAAAATAAAACAAAAATCACAATAGCAACACATGAAATGTTAAAAATCAATTACAGTGAAGGCCCAAACATAGGCAGACCCAATATTGATATATTATAGTATTGATCTAATTTGTTACATCGACCCAAGCCACCAAAAGAAAATTTGTGTTGTAGTTTTCAAAATAAGAATGCAAATGTTATTGGCCAACTTTTTTAATAGGAAACAAGCGATGAACTTGCCTCTTTTATAGATCAATCCCTTTTAAAGCTATTTAGAATTGTTGATAGTGTCTACTATTCCAAACCACCTCTACCTAAAATGTTTAGCTTGCTTAACAAAAAAGTAGGGGTAAGACACTGAGAATGACAACAACTAAATTAAAGGTTGCCAACAAAGTGCAAGTTTTGTTGGGATCTGTTAGAATATAATGGATGTGCTCGTTTTACCATTGACAATATCACTATTGTCACCCAACCATAAGCCGAAGCCACCCTCCGAGCACCTTAACCTTGACAGAGAATCATTTCGGAAGAAAACCCTAGGCTAGATAGCCAAACAAAAGGTAGTGCACCTTTCCCCAAGGATAACGCATCAACAAGAGTTGATCAGATAGTCCAAACCCTAACCAAGAGATAGTCCAAGCCAAACGTGATCTGCTAGCTGCAGCAGTTGCAATGGCATCTCTCCTCAAACCTGCGCACAAGACTGGGCACTGCAGTGTGCACAAGTTGTTGCTCTGCAATTCTGAGACTGCCTGCCAGAATGAGAACTAGCCTCCTATATTTATACTAATTATGGCTAACTGCCTGGGCCGACTTCTCATTCTGGGTATCTGTCTGTTCAGTATATATTAATTCTTCTGGTCGACATCTTCTCTTAGAGGCTAATAACCTAATATAAATTATCCTCTTAAGCCGACATGTCTTCTAGGGTTATTAGCCAACTCATTAGGGTTTCTTCTTGCTTTCCAGAGTATTCTATTCTCGTCAGGTTTACACGTGAAGGTAAATACCTCCTACAGCTACCATAATATCAACACTCCCTCCTAGCTAGGGAGGTATTACAGGTAATGGTCTTGAGCACAAACATACCATTCACCTAGTAGCATCAACATAGACTATCTCATGACTAGATCATGAGCACCATCATGACTATCAGTATCATCAGCTGTATCATCTCTTGAAACCATACTCCATCTAAGTAATTAGACATGATGTCGGATAAGTCACTCACACCACAGAGTGATACAAGAGCCATTCTTCTAATCTGGACATATGTCCTAGAGGAGTAAATGTTTTGAACCATTTTTCGTCTGGGAAATCTTTATTCTTTGATCATCCATCTAGTTGATAATCATTTCCAATACTGTTTGCTGGTAGTCTTCAAGGCAATCGGAATAAAATAGAACACAACTATTATTCTATTCATAGTATTACATAACTACAATCCAATGTTTCACATAGAGTAACTTACCTGAAGTGCCCAGTCAAACCAGGACTGGAACACATCCACCACAGTGGTATATATCCATTGTCATACAATCTTCCTTAACAATCATCTGGTATCAACCTGCACGGAAAACATTGTTATGATATAGAGCCTGAATCATATGGACCATTCTTCCACTCCTTATCTTTGAGATCTCGGAAGAGCATCTGCCCTCAAAAGGTAAGACGTCAATGATAAGCTATATGGACTATTCTTCCCAAACGGGAGAATGGTGTCCTGATTTACCTGAGGCCCTGGACATTTCCCACCTAGACCATTTCTCTGACATAAACAAAGAGGGTGTAACCTAGAGAATCCATAAGGATGCCTGTCCCTGATTGCTGAGCCTGGACCATTTCCCCACCCTGGGCCATTCCTCAAAAACTAAACAAAGTGTAACCTAAACAAAGTGTAACCTTGAGAAAATGAGTCTTCCCTAGGAAATTACTATCCAGACCATTTCCCCTGTTAACCACAAGAGGAAAACATTGTCCTGTACCAACCTCCCAAGGTAAGACCATTGCAGCCATATTGAGAATGTTTGACCGGTGAGTGAGGGCCATTCTTCTTGGGTAACCCTCAAGAAGAGAGACTGCCTCACTGGACAACGATTTCTCATATTAACCACAATGGGAAGTCGTTTATTACATGGTACATCAACAATTTGGATGACTAAATTTGAAAATGTTTGCAATACATCAATCTCAATCCACTTTGGAAATGGAAGGAAGCGCTCATCTTGGACCATTTGGTGAAAATGGCGTCCATAAATCAATACATGCTCGATTCTCCCTCAACACAGGGGTCATCTCTTCCTTTTTCGATAATGAAGTCATCTCCATGAACTCTAGCTTGACTTACAAAACTCTTTCATCTTGGATAGAAGTTTACCAAAATATGCGCTTATCTACTCATTTGTGAAGATATGTATTGGAGAACCACTTTCTCGCTACGGACTTCATCACGGATATTAGTGCTTCCTTGGACCATTTTTCGAACTGAAAAATGACTGTCCATAAATCAATACATATCAGTGCTCCCTCCCAACCTGGGAGTCATCTCTTCCTTTTTCAATAAGGAAGTCGTCTCCACGAACTCTAGCTTGACTACGCAAACTCTTTCATCTTGGATAGAAGTTTTACCAAAATGTCTGCTTATCTACTCATTTGTGAAGATATGTATTGGAGAACCACTTTCTCCTTTCTGGACTTCATCACGGATAATGTGATGCTCGATTTCAAATGTACTTCGGTCTGGAACATTGGTTTTTCTCTGAAGGCTTCATGTAGCTTTGATCAATAAAGTATATCATTGTTTGGAACACTGGAGCATATCCATGTGGCACTTCTTCTGTCATCATGAGATCTAATCTACTGAGTAATCATCTTGATACAATATCTCTATTATAGAAAAATCTTCACCACGCTTCTGTTGTGCACTGGAGGTTCTCCACCAAGTTATCTTCTTCCATCTGCATACAAGGGTCTCTTTTTGGTATGCCTCAAAGTCTCGAGGTTGCTCTTCATACGCTCTTTGTTCAATTGCTCTGGTGAGCAGTCTTTGCATTTATCTAATGTAGAATTCCAACTCATGGATGTTGCGGATGATATAATGACTCATGTAGAGATATGTCTGGTTTACTGGAACAAGTAATCATCGTAGTCTTCTCCCTCCATCTGGGAGAACCTCTAGTTCTAGGTCTCGCAATATTTTCATTCATATGTCTTCCATACACTTGTTCTTTTATCACGACTTTCAATTCTTCTACTTGATTGCTTTTAATGAGTTTATATCAGGCTGGTAATCTTGTGATTCTTGATGCAATGACTGGTTGTTCTGATTTCTCTTTCTTTCTTGGAATCTTCATGTTCTTCTTCATGTTTTTCTTTAGTTCTTGGGTCCATGTAGTTTCTTATAGATTCCATGCCCTAAAGATTCCACTTTTTCCTTTCATCATAGGATCACGGATGTGAATGGATAACCAGGGATACTTTAAGGCTTCTCTTCGAAGAAGACTTCTTCTAAGGTCGAACTGAACACGTATTGTTTTTCATGTTTGCTACCATGGATATATACTTCATCATCTTCAATGGATCATAGGATTAGCTCCCTCCTAATCCTTGCTTCATGTATGAATACATGCTCTTATTTATGGTGATATATAATCGGCTCCCTCCATCTAGGAGAGTCCACGTTTCCGCCTGCATCCTTATTGTCTTCTGCAAAGCGTCATAAGTCTTTCTCCAATTTTCTCTTGATTGTTGACTTCTTTCTTCTAGGTTTCTTCAAGATTGATTCTGATTTCGACTTATCTTGTAATAGCTTCCACAAGATTTGTATTTCATCCTTTAATGTGTATTATCTAATGATATCCATTTTCATCTTGTTGTTCTTCCATAGGTATAGTTCTTCTTGGAACACATTATTTTCCGAGAGATAGATATACAAGATATGTACAGAGATGATGCAAGCAAGATATGTACAGAAAAATAAGAAGAGTGTTGTTACCTTTTAGAAGAAGAAGTCTCTTCCATCTTGCTTAGCCTTCTTTGTAGGTTCCTTTTCTTCGACAATCAATGCTTCATGTTTCTCCATCCTTTTCTTTAGCTCGGGACAATGATTTTTGTAGTGACCATACTTTTGACAGTTAAAGCATTGCACTTATGAAATGTCTTTTTCCTGATTTGGCTTCCTCCTTGAACCAAACTTCCTTTTGTTCTTGAAGTTCTTGAATCTTGTTCTGAAAGCTTGATCGTCGTACTTCTTTTGGGGTTTCTCCTTTGCATTGATCCTTGATTCTTCTTGAGCACAACAAGTCTAAAGTTCTTCAAATGTCGGATACTCCTTCCTTGTGTTCATGCTTGCGGCAAGTGCATCCCATGTCTTGGGAAGACCATTGAGTACTATGTTCACCAATTCCTTTTCTGAAGTGATCTCTTCAATAGCTTGTAGTTGATCTCTTAATTGGGAGATCCTTACAAAGTATGATGTTATGATGTCATCATCATTCATCTTCATGTTACAGAGCTCATTCTTCAGACTCATAACTTGTCCAATGTTTCTGACTGAGAAGATATTTGTTAGGGCATCGCACATCTTCTTCGATGAGTCAAGATGGGAGATGTAGGGTATCAAGTGGTCTTTAATAGAATCCACTATGATACTCATGGCATTGATGTCAACATCTTTGAACTTCTCCATAGCTGCAATGTTCTGCGGTTCCTTCTCT
>SNQJ01S0050212.1:19532-33254 GCA_010110895.2 Picea sitchensis
CTCTAGCCCAACAAACTCCCAAGTGGCATTACACAATTCACAAGGAAAGTTATCTAGATTGGGGACCTTATCATCAACGATTTCATGAAGGGACACAATTCACTTGTCAAATGACTTGGTTGCCTCATAGGCTCTCCTTTACTCTACTAAGAAATTAATAGAGAAAATGCCAAAGCATATTTTGGTAGCTTCTTGTCATTCCAACAACATCCCTTAAGATTGGAACACCATTTTGTAGTGTTCCACAAATTCATGCTCAATTTCCATCTCATTGGTCAAACAACCCATGGTTGTCTTCAAGGCGGAAATGGATTGTCAAGGTTCCTTAGTAGCTAGGGCTTCGAAGAATTCCTTGAGAAGCATGTCCCCCATTTTGATCCAATGTATCTAAGCACACAACTAAGTGTCTTTGGATCGACAAGTATCACCTACTTGCAACAAATGACGTACTTTCACAATGCAAGTTTTTATGTCCTTGTCATAGGGGGTCCATTGTAAGTCTCTCATAAGGCTATTAAGCTCATTTCATAGTGCATACTTATAACCCCATCAAATTTTGGCTATTTAGTAACCCATACCCACATAGAAAAGATACAACTTGGGAAATAGCATCAATCTGGTAACTAATGTCCCCTTATGGTCAAGGAATAAGATTCCACATTGCTCTAATACAAGCTAGACAACATGGGCTTTGTGTTGGACTATGATTGTTGTTAGACCAAAATCCGCAGGCATTAGTCTCTGCCATAGTCGCCAAAGTTAGGAACCACGAGAGGTGGTTAACCCATGTCGCGAAACTCGCAGGAAACGTTGAACCCAATGTCCAACAATGTCCCCCCCAATGTATGCCAGGCAAGTTTCAAACTCAAGACATGTCGCTCTGATACCATTTGTTGGACTACGATTGTCGTTAGACCAAAACTCGCAAGCATTAGTCTCCACCACAATTGCTAAAGTTAGGATCCACGAGAGGGGGTTAACCCATGTCATGAAACTCGCGGGAAGCGTTGAACCCAATATCCAACACTTTGTAGATGAGAAACATTTAGAGTATATTGGGTTGTAGGTATTTTCACCCAAATAACCTTCCATGAGATTGAAAATTGAATGGGTTAATGGTCAAAACAAGTGATGGTTTTGTTCACATGGACTGATTGACCCCCCTATGGAGTAAAAAAATGAGGAGTTCTGCTATGAAATAAGGGCCCTACCCAACCGCCAATAAATTCTCTCATACCCTTTGCAAAACTTAATCCACATAAATCGAAGTTCAATGGAGTCTTGTTTATAATTACAATTAGGGTCATAGAGCCCATGTCAAGGATTAAGCACCCACCATGCCTCTTTCTCTTCGACTGATAACCATATGGGAAGTGCCCCTTCTTTATCTTCTTGGAACTCCACCATACTAGAATCCCCATAGATAAATCAGGCTAATGGCCCCAAACAAAATTGAAACAACCCACCCTCTCAAGCCCTCAAAATGTAGAAACCTTGGCGAATCTTACAAGTCCTTAATATGCAAACTACAAAATGTTAGACGATATTTTGTAAAAATATTCAAATTTCCAAGGATTTTATATATTTTCTATAAAATTTGGGTTATTTTTAAGGTAAAACAATTTTATTCTATAGAATTTGGGCAAATCACTTTTAGAAAAAATGGAAATTGACAAATCTTTTTTTTGGAAAAAGCATGGAAAATTAGCCCATGGGCAATATATAGCCCCTAAAATTTTCCCTAATCCAATGATCAAATTTATATAACATGCAAGCTAGTGATGCACCCAGTTACCAATCCAAATGTACACAAACAAACTCCTCCACGTCTTGGGATACAAAGATCGAAGTGAGGTCAAGGGTTGAAAAACATTTTAGCCTCTTTGCAAATAAACTCCTTCAATGGCACAATAATTTTTCATTGCACTAGCCAAAATTGTATGGGTAAGCCAAGGAAGTTGTCCAAAACTAGGAAATAAAGCAACACTGCTTTATCATCCAAGAAATAATGGGACCACTAATTATTAAGGGCCACCATCATATTTTTGCAAATCCAAGGACCTCAATTCAAAATCTCCTTCACATGAGAGGGTACACTGAATTGGAATAGAAAAAAACCCTTAGTTAAGCTCAATGTGTGTGTGTGCAATGCCACTTGTTGGGCTCCCAAACCTCGCAAACCCAATTTCAAATAATCGCTTAAAGGGGTACACCCCCCCAAAAATAGCCCAAAATGGAGCCATCCCAAAACTAATGATAGAGACTAGCATACTCAAGATCAATGAAATCAGTATTTAAGAGCAAGTCATAACCTCGTGGTACACCTTCGAGATGAAATTTTGGGGAGTCTTTGCAGCCATCACTAATGATTGGTCCAAACTTGCTATAATGAATGATAATAGAAAGCTTAGGTGAGCCCATGATGTCACCTTATGATAAAAAGGTCGTTGATTCGACAAGCCAATGAAACCACACTCCATGTTGAAGACACAATATGAATTTACTACCCATGACCAAATGTCACAATCTTCAAGCCATTAACTTGAAACCCTAGCAAAGAAAAATTTACCTTCAACTCTAGTATCATTCTCTGAGGAAACTTATTTTTATCAAGTAACATGTGAAGAGAGTTGTTTTTGTCATGTGGTCTACTAGGCCAGTTCCTTGTTTAATTGAATATATATTTCCAATTGTCACATATTCATATTATACATATGTACTTGTATACTTACGACATATAAAGAAAAAGAGTAGATGTTGAATATGTAGATGAGAACTCGTGCTCCCTCTTCTCTAGTGTTGTGTATTCGCATATAACTATGTTCCTAAGTTCACTTCACACTTTTCATACTATTCTGTTAAAACAATTCATGACGTTGATAACCTACATCATGAAGCTCGAGCTGGAATGTGGTGGTTGATTTTTGCATTATCCAAAATGAAGATGATTACATCCATATGATTGCTAATGTTAGGTTTGTGAGATCATGCATTCTCAAATGATTATTTAATGAAACATCATTAATGTTTGTTTTTGCTACACCAATGCATTTATTGTAGTGTTCCAAAATATCATTAATGTTTGTTTTTGCTACACCAATGCATTTAATGTAGTGTTTCAAAATATTCCCACTGGTGCACAATTAACTACCCATTCACTTTCATTAATTAGTTGTGTTGTAATCCTCGTTTATCTACCATAAGTTTATCCCCGACATCAAAACTAAAACAGGTCATGGTTAGCCACATTAATTCTTCGTGAGAGTGAAAGCCTTGACCACATCTTCATTGCGTTGTTTATGATATAGAGCACCCTTGACTAGGGTTGTGAAGTTATACAATGCTTGAGATTTATCATACTGTTCATGCATATTATAACAACCATAATGCTTTAAGAGAATCTCCAACCCCTGGAAATCCTGCCCGGAGCATTGAAGCAACAAGTTCCTTTCCCAAAACCTCGCAAAAGTACAAGATTTTAGGCAAGGAACATGTCACTTCAATGTTCTGGGCAGGATTTCCAAGGGGTGCATAATGTCCATCAATAAAAATGCTTTGATGTTGATGATTGTATGTTAGAAAAGCAAAGGTATATTCAAGGTTTCTTTAGCCTCGTTCTAAGAAATGGTACAATTATGTTTACCTCCCACATGTAATGGTATCTAGACCTCATAAGCAATTTTGGCAATCATATCAATTACCTCAAAGATTATGCTTCCTTAACTTGTGTAATGGCGGGAGGACGCTTCCTTTCCAATTAACTCAAGTTACCTTTACCCTTAAAAGTAGATTTAGTAGAAACATATTAAAAGGGTATTAAAAGGCAAGGGTAACTCATCACGAACCATCAGTGCAGTTGCCTGTTTAATATCTTCATTGCTCAACAATGTGCAAGCATGGAATTACTCATGTCCTATCTAGTGATAAGTATTTTGACAATGTATTGAAAAATATGTATGCTAATTGTGTAATATCACTGTCAAGGAACAAAATTCATATTTACATAAAGACCAATAGAGAACAATAAAGATGGTCCTTTTGTATGTGTAATCCCATGAATAATAGTTTTTAAAAGGTCAATCAATTGATTATTTACTGAAATTGTTGTGACACCTTTTGCATCTGCTTGTGTATAATGTTATGTGTTCTTTTCATTGACAGCTGCAACTGTCATTGACTCGCTGACTTCTTTGAGCTTTCCCTCACAGGTTCCCCTAGTTCTGCTTACCTCCCTTTAATGTTTTCAACAGTTGGATCTACGATATGATACCACACTGATAATGTGCCAAATGAAGCGTATTACAAATATTATAGAAGGCTGTAAAATATCACAAGACAATAATCAATTTTCACAACATATAGTGCTATCAATGTTAATGAGAAAATAGAATATGTCACCAAAGAGCCCTGCTTTTCTAAATGGTTATCGAGGCACCCTACGAAACATGCTTCAAGGACAAAACCTTTTAAAATGAGAATAAGATATTAGATACCAAAATTAGATACCTTGGGAGGGTTAAATAATGGCCATCTATAGTTACCTTTATTCAAGGGGTTTATCATTTAGAGAGTCGTCAACATTTCATCTAGAAGTTCTTTAATTAACTCCTTAAAGCACCGCCTAGTTAGGGCCTAAGGACGGTGTTTTAGGCCAGAATAAGCTTATTTAACCCAAGTAAGGCATAGTCCAGCCTAATGAAGTAGTTTTAGTGCCAATTCAGTAAAATTAATCCTTAATTAAGAACATCAAATAACTAGGAACTAGTGTCCCTAAATTAGGACTAATGAGGGCAAACTATAGCTTTACTTACTATTAGTACAATCAGTTGTGACTTGTGATGTAACAATAGGCCCATCTGCTCAAAAAACTATCTACTCTACCTTTTTTGTCGCGCTCATGATTAAATTACAAGCCTTGGTTCCATCTTCCCAATTTTCTGGTATGCTTTACATATTAGAAAGGTCATAACCATGAGATGTCGGTCTTTCCATCAATCAATTCAATGGTATTCTAACCAGGCCACTCGCCATCTAGCCAAATAAAAAAGCTTCATGGAAACCTGGTATTACAAAACTTGATAAGTGCCAACCTGGAAACTAACCATGTGGTTGTCAGCTCATGAGCGTATAAATCAGATATAAAGGATTAACATTTAGAGAATAGGTGTTCAAGAAGGATATTCAATAAGTTATTCAGATTCTAATAATTTCAGATATATGAAAGTTTTAAACATTTAGCTACTTAAGAGAAGCATTTGTAGTTAGCAAAAATTGCCAGTTAGAATGACAAGCCTTAGTCAATCCATAGCTAACTGACAACAGAACAACAAGAATAAAGAATACAAGATGCCAACCTGAACATGGAGAAAATGCCATTGGCATTCAAAAAGAACTTACTGTTTCAAGTAGAGAATCAATTAAAAAATCTGATACAACAATGAACCCTTTTTTGAGATGCCAACAGTTCATGATAAATGTCTCTAATGTACACGAGGCAAAAAATGAATTACCAGCAGTCAACATTCCTAATAGAAGAAGTCCTACCTATTTGACTRTGTTAAAGACTTGCCCACAAATATTTGRGCATTGATCCTCTACTGCAATGTGGACAGCCATGATTCATCAAAACAGCCCAACTAAGAAAACTGCTTCCTGTCCTCGTAGAATACAAAATGTACACACAATTGATAWGTGTGCTTGGTCCATTCATCAACTTAGCTACGCCTGAAAGGATTTTCCATGGAGGTGAGTAAAAGCTCTATTGACAAATTCCAGCTGTGGTTGAGCATGCATCCTGGCTAACAGGGAGCCACAACAAATTGCAGTGTAAAAGTAAAATACAAGCTATATTACAGTGCTTGTGTAGCTAAAATCCTGATCAGTTCACCAAATATCAGCATTAATTCTAAAACCCTCRTTTTGCTAGGGTTTTAAAGAATCTATATGGTAAAATGATCATACCCTAGCTGCTCCTTAAGTCTAGGGATTGATCATTTGTTGGGATTAGATATTCAACAAACATAATTAGTTTATTTACTAAATTGTATTTTTTCAAAATACATTTCACTAGCTGGAGCACACGAGGAAGATGGTAAAGCACATTTATAGCATCTACATCCTTCTAGTAAGCAATCTGATGGTCAATGGAGCTCTTACAAAAGTTAGAGCCTACAACATAGCCACAATGCAGACATGACACTGCTGGCTACCTAAGATATGAGCTCAAATACAGTCGTACAGCAATATCAGGAGGCATATTGTCTCCTCCCACAGCATGAACAGCCACAGGAATTGTGGATAGCAGGTGTAAGGTTAAAGGAAAAACAGCAGGTTCTATATCCTGATCATGCAAGATTTTATCAGGTTCTTTGGATGTTAAATGCTCTCCCTTCAACCTTTCCTCAACTTCTTGGGGGATGTCCTCCGACTCCTCATATGTCTCTTGCTCGACACTGAAGCTGCCTGCATTTGTTGGATTTACTAACAATGCAATGTCTTCTAATGTGCGATATTTTCCATGATTAAACCTTTTCTTAGAGCACTTTCCTGAATAAATATCCAACAAAAGTACGCCTGTCATGTCAAGCCATTCAACAACAAGGCCTTCAATCTCGTCAATGTAAATGCGCCGTTCCATCTGCAAAATCATATTCTTATTCTTTTTACAAAAAGACAGATTCCGAAGGGCAGTTCCTGCCACTCCTACTATCACCAAAAATGGAACAAAAACTGAAGACGAAGTTCCAAATATAATAGAATACTTACAGCTAGCTTGTAAATGTAAACAGACATAAACTTTGGTCCTAGTGCCAATACCCTTGCATCTGAAATTAATGTCTGCCACAGAATACAAAAAAGGTTAAATAAAGAGACATATAAAGAAGTGAAGCACATATGACCAACACTATCTGTAGGGTGTACATAAATGACAAGTAATAAAGCATTTCAACAGATATATGTAGACGCAACATAAAACATAAAGATTCCAACACAATGCAGAATTACCACCTATAAACAATCTAAAAAGGGAAGCTAACCAAAGGAATATCCTGTGACATCTGATTCATCATTAGTATCCCTAACCCTGCAGAATGATATTCAATCCAAAGCACTACATAGACACCAGGTAGAAACCAGTGGCAACTTGCAAGGGAGATCTAAAATATCTCAAGATGCCACCTTTATATAGTCCTTTCATGATAGCTCCTCTCTAACATCTTTGATATCAATTGTACACTGTGATTTGTATAGAGCAGAGAAACACTTGCACTTCCACTGTATGATAGTTCCAAGCGGTTGAGAGTCGAGACCATAGTAGGAAAAATAGTTTCCAGCCAAAATATGCCATTTAATTATTTTTCCTGGTCAGAATGTTTTAAAAGGGACATGGTTATAAGATCCGTGGTCAACATTGACAACAGACCCTGATTTAGATTAAAAATAATTATCTCAAGCTTACACCCTAAGTCCCATTATTGTTAAAACTTCACCCTACAATAAAATTGCAGCAGCGCAAAATTGCAGAACAGCACAAGAAGTTCAATTGATTGATTCTGCATCCATATACACTCATAATTTCCTACATTTTGGAAGTGGTTGCAATGGACCCAGTAGGATAAGAGCAATAAATATCCCAACCTGAAGAATAAACAACAATTTGACAAGGATATAATTGCTTCTTGTGACTGTTTTATAGGTTATGACTTTAAAACATAACCTTATCCAATAATTAATTATCATTATATGCAACTATACAACTGCCAGATGGACAGCAATCAGAACAGATAGAAATAAACTTAAAGAGACTTAGAGTCAGACTAAGAGGAAGTCAGTAATCAAAAGGAAACCAGAACAGGCTTGTGACACTTTGCAGAAAGCAAAGAGAGTTGCAGCAGACAGAAGCATGGACTCTCTCAGATGGAGGGAGTTGATCACAAAATTCCAAAAGAAGAGCATGCATATTGCTCATTCAAGCATGAAGCTGGGATTAGGAGAGAGTTAATCCCCAATGATATGATCCATCGAAGAAGAATCCATGAAGACTATGAAGTATCTATTCATGTTCTTCATTGGAAGTAGCAGCCATTTGAAAAGAAGCTTTGAGTATCCTTGGTTGTCCATCTACATTTCTATGATGAAAGGAAGAAGTTGGAATCTTCAGGAAGGAAGGGCATGGAATCTATAAAAGACTCTATGAACCCCAAAGTTGAAGAACATGAAGATTCCAAGAAAGAAAGAAAGGCCAGAACAACCAATTGAACTAGTTATTATGCCGAGAATCATAAGACTACCAGCATGGTTTGAACCCACTAGAAGCAGTCAAGCAGAAGGAATGGAAGGAAGTTGTGATGAAGAACATTGTATGTGAGAAATTGTGAAAAAGACTTATAAATGGAAGCATTGATAGATACAAGGCAAGACTTGGGGCTAGAAGGTTCTCCTAGAAGAAGGGAGAAGACTATGATGACAGCCTTATTCCAGTAACCATACATACCTCCACCTGAGCCATTATATCTCTTGCAGTATCCATGGGTTGGAGTTTACATTAGTTGGATGTAAAAACTGGTCTTCTCAACAGAGTAATTGAAGAAGCATATGTAAAGCAACCTCAAGGTTTTGAGGTATACCAGAAATAAACCCATGTATGCAGATGGAAGAAGACCTTGTATGGGTTCAAGCAACTTGGTGCAGAGCCTCTCATGTACAGCAGAAGCGTGGTGAAAACCTCCTATGACAGAGGAAGTGTATTGAAATGGTTCTTCAGAAGTCCAGGATGATGGATTGCAAATCCATGGCAAACTCCCATGATGAAAGATTTGAAGAAGTTGAGAGACTCTGATCCAGTAGACCTGTCCCTGTATCGACAATTGAATGGCTCGTTGATGTATTTGGAGAATACTCAGCCAGATATTTGCTTTGCTGTGAAAATAGTTCGAGGTCGAACCTAGCCATGAAGAATTGAATAATTGCAAAGCATGCCTTGAACTGTTTTCGTGGGACATTTGAGTTATGATATACAGTTGCATGGATTTATCAATTCAGATTGGGCAAGGAGTGCAGACGACAGAAGAAGTGCTTCTTGGATATGTTTCAGTTCAAGAGCTTTGCCACGATGTCATGGGCTAGCAGAAAACATAAGTCTGTTGCACTCAACACTGCAGAAGCAGAGTATATTGCAGTTTGTGATGCTTGTACGGAAGCAGTGTGGCTCTATAAGTTGGTTTTCTGGACTGTTTGATCAGGTGTTGGATTCGATCGTGATATATTGTGATAATCAGAGCTCTGTGAAGCTTTCAGAAAACCCAGTGTTCCATGACAGGTCGAAGCACATTGAGATCAAGAAGAGTCCAGAGGGGAGAAGTGGTTCTCCAGTATATCTCCACATATGAGCAGATAGCAGATATTTTGGTAAATCCTTTGTCCAAGATGAAAAGTTTGCGTACTTAAGGGACAAGTTGGTACTCGTGGAGATGACTTCCTTATTGGAAAAGGATGAGATTACTCCCAGGTTGGGAGGGAGAACTGATATGTTATTGATTTATAGGCAGTCATTTTCCAGTTCGGAAAATGGTCCAGGTTGGGCAATCACCTTCCAGTCCGGAAAGTGGCTCAAGATTTTTGACGGACAGGCATTTTCTAGCTCGGAAAATGGTCCAGATCGGACATTCATTTTCGTAATGAAATGGTCCGATAGATTGTTGATGTACCATAGACAATGATTCCCCTTGAAGCCAGTGTGGGGGAATGATCTAGGACAATCATTCTTCTTGGCAGTCACTCTGAGTAGTGGTCAAGCAGAATGGTCCGCCTCTCCGGGTAGTCACTCTCTCAAAGTTCACAGTTGTGACCAATTTTGAAGAATGGTTCGTTATAGGAGGTTGGTGCAGGACACTCATTTCCATAGGAAATGGTCCGGACAGTCATTCCCTAGGGTAGACTCATTTTCTCCAGGTTGCACTTTGATTAGTGCCGAAGGAATGGCCTAGTTAGGTGAATGGTCCAGGTTCAGCAATCAGGGATAGACATTCCCTAGGGCAGACTCATTCTCTCTAGGTTGCACTGTGATTAGTGTCGGAGGAATGGTCCAGTTGGGTGAATGGTCCAGGTTCAGAAATCAGGAACAGGAACAGTTATTCTTCTATGCTTGGGAAGAATAGTCCAGATAGCCCATGGCTGATGTTTTTACTTTCCGAGGGCAGATGCTCTTCCAGATATCACAGATGTGAGTGGAGGAATGGCCCAGATGACTCAGTTTGTATCATGATATTGTTTATGCAGGTTGATATCAGATGATATGATTGTTGTGGAGACTGTATGTCTCTGGACAGTAGTTGTATGCTACGGTGATGGATGTGCTCCACTGGTAGTGACTATGTCACTGGTTAGTAAACATGTGCTACTAGGAATGGTTGTTTACCACTAGGTAGTAGTTGTGTACTACTATGGATAGACACAATTGTGTTCTATTGGATGGCATTGTAGCAGTTGCATGATATTATCTGATTGTCAACTAGATGGATAGTCGGTGAGATGGTGGACACACATTCTCCCCATGGAGAATGGTCCAGGCTGACAAATTGTTGACGTATCATGGACTAGTATTTTCCCAAGGCACATGACGTCCTGATTAGTGTGGTTGATACGAGACAGATATTTTCTAAGGCATCTGGGTAGAGATGGATCTCTATGGTACATATGTCCCGATTAGAAAATAGTCTAAGATTGTCATTCCTGTAGGAATGGTCTTTGTAGCCCATGGTGTGGCTTTCAACATATGTTGGGATAGTCATTCTTCTAGGACGTATATCCAGATTAGAAGAATGGTCCTTGCAACACTCTGATTGAGTGAGTGACTTATTCAACATCATTCCCAATTACTCAGATGGAGTATGGCTTCGAGAGATGATGCAGTTGATGCTATCAGATGATACTGATAGTGGTGATGTTGCTCGTGAGTTGATCTACGTGATCATGAGATAGCTTGTGTGGCTATGATGATGCTATCGGTTGAATGGTCTGTTTGTGCTCAAGAACATTGCTTTTAATACCTTCCTAGCAAGCAGGGAGTGTTGATATTATGGTAGTTGCAGGAGGTATTAACCTCTATGTGTAACCTTTGATGAGACTAGAATATTCCGAGAAGCAAGAGAAACCCTAAACAGATGTGTGAGAACCCTAGAAGACATGTTGGCTCAGCAGAATATATAATATTAAGGTATTATACTCCAGAAAGACAAGTCGGCTCCACAGGAAAAAGATAAACAAAAAATATAATTACCAGAAAGTCATGTCAGCCCAGCCAGAAAAGTCACTGGACAGATTAGTATAAATAGAGGACGTCTTGGCTCATTTGTTTACTCTCTTTCACCCACAAAACCAAAAACAATGCGAAAGTTTGGAGAAGGAGTGTAGCTGCAGCTATTGCAACTGGCATTTTTGGTCTTTCGTTATGGTTTGGACTTTCTGCCTTGTTTACGGTTTGGATTCTTTGTTTGGTATGCTAGCTTTGGAGAGAAGTACACTACTTTGGTTGGCTATTTGGTTCTAGGGTTTGCTTTCGGAATTATTCTGTTTGTCAAGATTAAAGATGCTCGAGGGTGGTTGCGTGCCTATAGTTGGGTGACAATATTGTTATATTGTCTATGGAAAAACGAGCACATCTCTTTTATTCTAACATGGAGGCTTCTTTACTTGCTCTTGAATGGTAATTGCTTGGTGAACTAGGGTTTGATCTTGCATCTTTCTCAGAATTGGTAAGGAAAATCTACAACTGTTAGTTATTTCTTGCTTGTTCTTGGTCATTGTTGGTTGAAACCCTAGGAAGAGTTTGTATACACCCTCCATCAAGCTTCATTTTATTTGCTAAGTTTATAAGCCATTTTTTGCAAGGGTTGCTAGGAGAAGTACAAGTGTGTATACCCTCCTAGATTTACCCTAGTTGATTTGGGATACCCTAACGAGTAAGAGGATTTACACCCCTAGGGTTTTTATTGATCTAACTTATGTTTTAAAGACGCCATTCACCCAATTTTTAAAGGCACTAACCTGAAGTTTTGCATTGGAGAAATAAATTGTTTGCCTTGGTAAACGTGTTTTGGTGAGAGATCAATCTTGTTCAAGTTGGAATCTTTTGTGGATGCTTTGAGGTTGCTAAAGCCTCTAGGGCATCCTAGTTCACTTGGTATTCTTGGAGCTATAACAACTTAAAAGCTACAGCCACTAGGGCTGCAGCAAAACATCTTCTTAATTTGACTTTTACTTACTTTTTTATCGTGGAAATTGGCTAGCAACCCATTATTTTCATTGTGCTACTAATTGATAAACTTTTGGTTGGATTACTTGCTTGATTTCATGGTTAAAAGTTGTTGTTGTAGCAAATCACTGCTATCGCCACTTGGCTGTCATAAAAATAGTCTGAAAACTCATTACAACAGCCATCTAATGCCACTAAAGTTCTGCTAAATTGTTGGGGACTTATCTACATGTTTTATGCTTCATAACTCAACTAATCTTTGATGCTTTAAGTGGTTAAATCTGCAATAGTTATTTGATTTCATTGCTGATATATATCTCTGTTTACTGCTGCAATTAGGGACAGCATGCTTAAACTTGCTTGTCCACCTAACATACTAAGTGCATACTTGGCTTTTTCTTGTGTCTTGGGCAGGTACAATCATCCTTTGCAGGTACTTATACTCATTGGCAACCATTGGATACCACCAAGACTCTTCCTCAAACCTTCTTCCATCTAGTAACTTGACCTATAGGGGCTTTCATTTCATCATCTCACTTTCCGTCTCATTTCCCCCTAAGTTCACCGGGATTCCACCCTTGAGGTGGTTCTTTCATCTCTAAAGTGACGGGAATACCTGCCTAAGGTGACAGTGTGTAGGTGTTCTCTTAGTTGTCGCCATTTGGTGGTTGGGTCGGGCTTTGGCTAACCTACAACTTGTGTGATAACAGACCCATAGAAATAATAAAGTAAATTTGAAGACCCAAAATAAGAAGTCGTCCCTAGACAAGCGCCCAGATTAGTATAAATACAAGTCTGGATCAGTTCATTTGTACAGCCATATAATTCTCCTTCTGGAGTGCGCACTAGGCAGTTGCAGCAGTTTCTCTATTTCTAGTTTCTGGTTATCTTGGAGAGTGTGCCCCACTTGGGGAAGGATATTCTTGGTGGCTCTTGGTGATCTCTCTTGTGTGCTACCTCTGGAAGAGTTGCGCTAAGGTTGTGTGGTATTGCCCAGTTGCTTCGTGCCAGTTGCAGTGCAGTAGGAGTGGCAGTTGCATTTACCAGTTGTGCCAGTTCTGTGGTGCGTTATCTTTCTCTAGTGATGTGCCTATCTTGTGCCAGTCTATGTTGATCAGTTGTCTACCCTCGCTAGGGTTTGACAAGAAGAAGAGATAAGTATTTGTTAACAGGGTTCTTCATTGTTGGTTTGCTCTTGTGATTAGAGCTTGTTCATGGTTGTATTGGAATATTCTCTCTAAGAAAAGTTGGTTGGGTTTTTTCCCCGAGTTTGGGGTTTTCCTAGGATAAATCTTTGTGTCTTCTTGTGCTTGTTTATTTGTTGCTTATATATTTCAGTATGTGATTATTGAATGTTAAAAGAAGATAAAAATGCTATGGTAAATCTAATGTTAACGAAACTAATGAAAATCTAACATGGGATCAGAGCAGGTTTCCTTCAAAACCGTCTAATCACTGGAAGGAAGGTC